>JADRCH010000372.1:201961-272883 GCA_019843965.1 Rhynchomys soricoides | reverse complement strand
ATCTACATCACAGCCAAAACAAAAGACAGAGACTCCATCCCCTTGCCCTCTTTTTCTTCTTTTCCTCACTTCTTCCCCCATCTAATACAAAACCCTTTTTGTGGGATTGTGTTGGTTTGGTGTGATCTGTCCCAAAAGGAGCCACCTTTCAACTAACAAACTGAGTTTGTTTGCCTTCAGAAAGGAGCCTGTGATGTGAGTGTTATGCGAGCTTCACACAAGCTAGAGTCATTTGGGAAGAACCATTCTCAATTGACAAAATACCTTTGGAAGACTGGTCTGAAGGCAAATCTGTGGTTCAATTTCTTTTTTTTTTTTTAATTTGCTCATGTTTCTTTTTTTTTCCTTTTTTTGTTTATTTTCATATTTTATTTACATTTCAAATGTTTCCCCCTTTTCAGATCTCTCCTTTGGAACCTCCCCTTTTCCTCTGCCCTCCCCCTGCCACTATGGGGATATTCTCCAACACACCCTCCCACCCACCCACCCACCCACTCTCTTCTTTCCTCCTTGTCATTCTCCTATACTGGGAGATCTAACACACTCAGGTCAGAGCCTCTCCTCCCCCTGATGAATAACAAGACCCTCCTCTGCCGCATTTGTGGCCAGAACCATGGGTCCCACCATGTGTATTCTTTAGTTGGTGGATCAGTCTCCAGAAGTAAGGGGGGTCAGGCCAGCTGCCACTGTTGCTACCTCCCTGGGGCTACACACTCACTCAGCTCCTTCAGTCTTTTCTCCAAGTCCTCCATCTGGGACCTCACACTCAGTACTACTGTTGCTGCAAAGTGACTCTTGGGTATTTCAAATTTTTGGGCTAATAACCTCTAAACAGTGAGAACATACCATGTTCGTTCTTTCGTGACTGCGTTACCTTGCTCAGGATGATATTTTCAAGATCCATCCATTTGTCTACGAATTTCATGAAGACATTGTTTTTAATAGCTAAGTAATGTTCCATTGTGTAAATGTACCACATTTTCTGTATCCATTCCTCTGTGGAGGAACATCTGGGTTGTTTCCAGCTTCTGGCTATTATAAATATAGCTGCTATGAACATAGTGGAGCATGTGTCCTTATTACATGTTGGAGCATCTTCTGGGTATATGCCCAGGAGTGGAATAGCTGGGTCCTCAGGTAGTATTATGTTCATTTTTCTAAGGGCCCGCCAAACTGATTTCCAGAGAGGTTGTATCAACTTGCATTCCCACCAACAATGGAGGAGTGCTCCTCTTTCTCCACATCCTCGCCAACATCTGCTGTCACCTGAGTTCTTGATCTTAGCCATTCTGACTGGTATGAGATGAAATATCAGGGTTGTTTTGATTTGCATTTCCCTGATGACTAAGGATGTTGAACATTTCTTTTGGTGCTTCTCGGCCATTCGAGTTTCCTCAGTTGAGAATTCTCTGTTCAGCTCACTTCCCCATTTTTTTATAAGGTTATTTTGATCTCTGGAGTCTAGCTTCTTGAGTTCTTTGTATACAGTGGATATTAGCCCTCTCTCAGATGTAGGATTGGTAAAGATCTTTTCCCAATCTGTAGGTTGCCATTTTGCACTATTCACAGTGTCCTTTGCCTTACAGAAGCCAATTATCTTCAATCTATTCCATAAAATAGAAACGGAAGGATCACTACCCAATTCATTCTATCAGGCCACAGTTACACTGATACCAAAGCCCCACAAAGATCCAACAATAAAAGAAAACTTCAGGCCAATTTCCCTTATGAATATAGATGCAAAAATACTCAATAAAATTCTTGCAAACCGAATCTGAGTACGCATCAAAACAATCATTCACCATGATCAAGTAGGCTTCTCTCAGGGATGCAGGGATGGTTCAACTCAGAAATCCATCAATGTAATCCACTACATAAACAAACTCAAAGAAAAAAGCCACATGGTCATTTCATTAGATGCTGAAAAAGCATTTGACAAAATTCAACATCCCTTCATGATAAAAGTCTTGGAAAGATCAGGAATTCAAGGAGCATACCTAAACTTAGTAAAAGCAATATACAGCAAACCAGTGGCCAACATCAAACTAAATGGAGAGAAACTCGAAGCAATCCCACTAAAATCAGGTTAAATTTCTTAATAGTGATTTTTTGTGACTTGGGTCCTCAATCCTCAGTAGGGGCTATGAGGAATGAAGGGAAGATTGACACAGAAACAAACATTCAGTAAAATTAGGAAATATTCTAACACCTCCCTCTCCCAACTCGGAGCTTCAGCATGTTTATTAGGTATGGCTCAGATGTATGGCTTAGCTAGTCTCTCTGGGATGTCTCTAAGATTACTTTGAAGCTGTAAACATCCTGGAATAGGAAGCTGCAGTTTCTATCTTGCACACCCAGACTCAGACTCCAAAGGAAATCTATGCCGTTTTTCTTGGGCCTGGTCCACATAAGGAGACAGCTTTGCTAAATATACTATTTGTCCAAGACTTTGGAATCCTTAGCATGGTCATGATCTTGTCAAAATACACATTCAGGACTTGCCACATTCAGTAATTCTTCTGTACCATACAGTGATTGATGTCAGAGGGCCCGGCCAATGCATGTGGTACAATGATCTAGGACTGAGCAAAGCAATGCAGACCAAGCCGTCAATCCTACACGACCTCTGCATTAGGTCCTGTCTTCAAGACCCCAGTTCATCTGAGTTCATTTTTCTATCCATCAGAACCACTTTATTTAAGTACATTGGTCATCGCAAGGCAAAGTGGCTTTGCAAGGCTATGCAAGGCTTGGGCTAAAAGAGATTAACCAGTTAAGCACACTGAAGTCTATGGGTTGCCACATTGATTCCACACACACTGGCTTCACTTTACATATGGCAGGGGCATAAGATGGTGGAGAACGAATAGTGTCTGGAATCTGGAATTGAGGTGAGACTTGTTATCACTGGTGAGGGTGCTGATGAAGGCAGGCTCACCCTTGCTTTGTACTGAGTACAAAGGCTCTTGGACCACCTCTCAGAGCAAGGCTGGAGCCCATCTGATCTTGGCACTTTGGTCTGGCCCCCTCTCTTCCTTATGACCAACCCAGAAGGGGCCTCCCTGCCACTTTGACTTAGTTCCCTGGTCAATTAGAGTGGCAAAAGGCAATATGGTTAACTGCAGCTTGCTTTGTTTTAAAGGGTCTAGATCTCCAACACATCCAACAAACCTCCCTCTCAAAGGGCCTCTGCCAAAGAGTGATGCTACTTCCTGCCTTATAAAATCTAACCACAACCAGCCTGTTGGTTCCAGGGCAGTGAACATGTGAGATTAGGAGAAAGGAAGAGGCTTGCTGGAGTACCTTCATCTGAAGCCTCCAATCTCACAGGATCCTGAGGCCCATGAATACTGTCAGTTCACCATCAGTAGGGAATGACACTGTTACTCTGCTACTGTGGAAAGCCTAGGTGCTGTAAACATTAGTGTAAGCAAGATGATCTGGGAAGGAGACAGTGAGCCTTCTCTGTAGTCCCTTTACTGAACAAACACATCAATAAATAAACATTGACAACATTGAATGTAGTGACAACATTGAAACCAAGATATATGAGAAACAAAGAGGAGGACCTGGAGCCCACAGTCCTTACATTGTCACAAGTCTCCTGGATGTGGCTGGAGTTTGTAAATTAACCCTGAAGCTATCTCCTGTTCTCAAATGCTCAGTGTGGTCCTAATACCTACCTGGTTCCCAGATCGACATGAATGTACATTGCTTTCTCCTGAACCAGTCTCTAACCACTGCTAGAGTGCTTTTTCCATCTCCCAAGCCCAAACTAAAACAAACCCAGTCAGAACTTAACCCCAGCCCAGTTGTCAGTTGATCCAGAGGCATAGACAACATGATGAGCAGGGGAAATAGCAGTTGCCTCTGGCCTTAGGGCACTTGGGTGGGATGGTGTGGGGCCATCCCAGTCTATATTGGCAGCAGCAAAGTCTCTCTATGGTAGTTACTATAGTTCCACACAGCCAGACAAAGTCCTGGCTGAAAAAGGAGTGGGACTCTTCCAGAGTTCTTTCTGTAAGAAGCCTGTTAGTAGTCAACCCCCAGGCCTCAGGCCATCACCATCTTGGGTAGTTCAATGTCCTCTCTGGGCTCAGAATTTCTGGGCCACAAGGTACTTGACAGTCTCACACACTCAGACCATACCCACACACTCACTCATACACACAAGCAGTTTTCTCAAACACTCCAACTCAAGAAAGCAAGTTTTAAAGTAAAGATAATGTCAGAGGTGGTGATGTTGCAACATTAGAAGGTTTTCCTGCAGATGGACCAGGCTCCATCTTCTTTATATTTTTTCTTAGAGACCCACATCTTCTTAAAAGTGTATAGATATGCAGGGACGGAGTCTCCAATCCATGTGGAATACAGTCTCTCCTGGGGTGATGATATCCTGATCTTAAGGTCTTTTGGAACTAGTTTCTTCACTTCACTCAATAGCCTGTCTCCAAAAACATCTGAACAGGGTAGAACATCCTGGGAGGACAATCTTGGGAAAAAAAAGGTGTACACTGTAAATCCATGTCTGAGTTCTTGATAACAAACACCAGCACTCCATGGATACCTTTATTCTCCTTGCCAATCAAGTCTGGCCTAAACAACAGCTCAGGGTTCTGGAACCTGGAAGGGCCGATCTCAATGGTGCTGCCATCTGGTAGACAGTACTGAGCCTTCTCTGTCTCCAATGTCTCATCTTTCTGGGGTTTTATGGACAGGTAGCAAGCTCCTTCCTTTATGACCTTGATAATCTCAAACTCAGAGGAAAATGGAAATCACAGCCCTCCTTCTGAATAGGTAGAGGCAGAGGAAGTGCAAGACATCTCAGCCAGGAAAGTTGATGCACATAATGGAGTGAGAAATGGAGACGCCTTCATATATGAAGGACTGCATGGGTGATGCCACCCCCAGAATCCAACACCATGCCTGTGGTTCTGCCTGTGTCATAAAGGCTAAGCACAGCTTGTGTGGAGATGAAGAGAACTGTCACATTGAAGGTCTCGAAGGAAACTTCTTGCAGCTAGCTTCTGGTTTTTCCCAGGGTTTAAAGGTGCCTCAGTCAGGAGCACAGGATGCTCCTCTGAGAAAGAATGCTGGTCTTTAGAATTGACATACTGCCAGATGCACTCCATGTCTTTCCAGTCTTTAATGATGCCATGTTCCATGGGGTAGCAGATTGGCAGCAGTCCTTGGTGCTCCTCAGCTCTGGGGCCAATGAAGATGTCACCTTCAAGGGATCCTGCCATGACACAAACATGTTTGGGTCTGCACACATAGATTGGAAAGCAGTATTTGGGGATCTTGTAGCCAGCAAAATCAGCTTTAATCATGATTAATTGTTGAACACAACATACTGGTTCGCAATCACATCTTAGGAAACCATGGCAGAGGAATATTTCCTTCCAACAGAGGAACTGTCAGTCCAGTTCATAACAAACTCCACTGACATCATTTGAACTCTTGTTCTTTCACAACAGTGGACTGTTAGAGGAAAAGGAAAGAACCCCTTTCTACTCTAAGTTGATTTTGGTCCAGTTGTTTTATCATAACAATAGAGACGCTAACAGAAACAGAACCACGATGATTGACAGGTCATTAGGATACCCTGGTAAAGCCCAACCAACTCCATATTTGAAGAAACTCCATTTTACACCAGACCAGGGTCTAAGCATATGAGTAACATTTAAAGACAGACTGATCAGAATTACACCAGACTTCTCACCAGGGACTATGTAAAACAGATGATCCTGGCAGACGTCATACAGACTCTAAGAGAACACAAATACCAGCCCAGGCTGCTATACTCAGCAAAACTTTCAATTACCATAAACAGAGAAAACAAGATATTTCATGGCAAAACCAAATTTATACAATATCTTTCCACAAATCTAGCCCTACAAAGGATAATAAATGGAAAATTACAACACAAGGAGGGAAACTACATCCTAGAAAAAGCAAAAAAGTAATCTTCAACAAATCGAAAAGAAGATAGCCACACAAACATAATTCCACCTCTAACAACAAAAATAACAGGAAGTAACAATGACTTACTCTTAATATCTCATCACATCAATGGGCCCAATACCCCAATAAAAAGACATAGACTGACAGACTGGATATATAAACAGGACCTGGCATTTTGCTGCATACAGGAAATGTACCTTAGTGACAAAGAGAGACACTACCTCAGAGTAAAAGGTTGGAAAATGATTTTCCAAGCAAGTGGTCACTAGAAACAAGCTGGAGTAGCCATTATGCTCTAAGATCAAGAATTGACAAATGGGACCTTATAAAATTGCAAAGCTTCTGTAAGGCAAAGCACACTGTCAGTAAAGTAGGACCAAAACAGCAGCCAACAATTGGGAAAAGATTTTTACCAATCCTACACTGAATAGAGGGATAATATCCAACATATACAAAGAACTCAAGAAGTTAGATGCCAGAGAACTGGGGTACAAAGAATTTTCAACTGAGGAATATTGAATGGCTGAGAAGCACTTAAGGAAATGTTCAACACATGCTCCATTATGTCCATAGCAGAGTTATTTATAACAGTCAGAAGCTGGAAAGAACCCAGATGTCCTTCAACAAAGAAATGGTTACAGAAAATGTGGTGCACTTACACAGTGGAGTACTACTCAGCTATTAAAAACAATGAATTCATAAAATTCTTAGGCAAATAGATGGAACTAGAAAACATCTTGCAGAGTGAGGTTACCCCATCACAAAAGAATGCACATGGTATGCACTCATTGAAATATGGATATTATCCCAAAAGCCCCAAATACCCAAGATAAAATTCACAGACCACATGAAGCTCATGAAGAAGGAAGACCAAAGTGTGGGTGCTTCAGTCCTTTTTAGAAAGGGGAACAAAATACTAACGGATGCAAATGTGGAGAGAAAGTCTAGAGTAGGGACTGAAGGAAAGGTCATCCAGAGACTGTCCCACTTGTGGAATCATCACATATACAGTCACCAAACCCTGTCTCTATTGTGGATGCCAAGAAATGCTTACTAAAAAGAGCCTGATACAGCTGACTCTGAGAGGCCCTGCCAGAGCCTGACAAATACAGAAGTGGATGCTTGAAGCCAAGCATTGGACTGATTGTGGGGTCCTCAATGGGGGAGTTAGAGAAAGGACTAAAGGAGCTGAAGGGTCTTGCAACTCCATAGGAAAAACCACAGTATCAACCAACAAGATCCCCCGGGACTCCCAGAGACTAAGCTGCAAACCAAAGAGTATACACATGGAGGAACCCATGGTTCCAGTCACATATATAGCAGTGGATGGCCTTGTCATGCATCAATGAGAGGAGAGGCCCTTGGTCTTGTGAAGGCTCAATACCCCAGTGTAGAGAAATCCCAGGGTGATGGGAGTGGATATTTGGGTGGGGGAGTACCCTCATAGAAGCAGTGGGAGGGAGTACGGGATGGGTATTTCTGGAGGGGGAACCAGGAAAGGGGATAACATTTGAAATGCAAATTAAGAAAATATCTAATAAAAGGAAAAAAAGGAAGAAAGTTAAACGATATCAATATACATGTCAAGGGTCTCCTACTGAGAGAGAGATAGTGATAGATGATAGATAGATAGATGATAGATAGATAGATAGATAGATAGATAGAGTGTATTGTGCACAGATGCATAAAAGACTCAGTTAATTTACAAGTAAAGGATAAACTCCTAGAAAGTGACAACTTATTGATATTTAAATGTACAAATACAAAACATAAGAATATTACTTGTGATTAAGCAGATTGACTCAGTATTAAACCAAAACCAAGGAGAGTATAGCACATATCCAAAAGGTTTCCTGGGCTAACTCTATCAAGGAATTAACAATATTTAACAACTGATCTAAGAGAACACGTCCAAATTTATTTTAGCAGGAAGAGATTAGCATTAAAAGTGACCAAATCTACAATAAGCAAAAATCATAAGTTGACATCATAGGCAGACAAAGATGAGACAATCTGATGTAAAATTGAACATGGTAGTACTTATCTATGTGATATTTTATTCAAGGACATTTAAACACATATAAATCACTAAATACAACATTTAATACTAAGCAAATAAAGGATAAGAATAATATGATTTTAAAAATAATAATAAGCCTGGCAGTGGTGGCGCACACCTTTAATCCCAGCACTTGGGAGTTAGAGGTAGGTGGATTTCTGAGTTTGAGGCCAGCCTGGTCTATAGAGTGAGTTCCAGGACATCCAGGGCTACACAGAGAAACCCTGTCTTGAAAAAAATAAAAACAAAACAAAAACAAATAATAAAAATAAGGCCTGACAACACCATTCAAATAAAAAAGTTAATGTAGCTTTCAATGTTATATTGTTTTCTATCTGAAAGAAAATAAACATGACAGTGGGCTTTTTTTTTTTTTTTTTTTGGTTTTCACTGGAGGAAATATTATGTTATTTAAAATTATTCACATACTAGTATAAATGAAGGAAACAGGCAAAAGCTCTTTATAATAAGGTATTTAATATGTTAGGATTGACTTTCAAGACTTAATCATTCAAAGGAGAAGAAGGGGAGGGAGCTTAGAAAAAAGAGAAGCAGAGAAAGGAGAAAACTTGTAGGAGGGATGAAAGGAGAGAAACTGTGAGACAAGAGAGAAAGAAGAAAGAGGAGAAAAAGTAGAGAAAGTAGAGAACTTGTGAGAAAGGAGAAAAAGGAGCAAAATGAGAGAAAAGAGAGAAAGGGGAAAATATGTGAAAAATGAGAGGAAGGAGAGAAAGGAGAGAACCTATGAGATGGGAGAAAAAATAGAGAAAGGAAAGAAGTAGTGAGAAGGAGAAAAAGGAGAGAACATGTGAGAAAGGAGAGAGCATGTGAGAAGGCAAGAAAAGAGAACTTGTAAGTAAGGAAGGAGAGAAAGAGGAAAGGAGAAAAAGGAGAGAACTGTGAGAAAGGAGAGAAAGAGAACTTGTGAGAAAGGAGAGTAAGGATAGAAAGGAGAGAAAGAAGAGAATGGAGAGAAAGGAGAGAAAGGAGATGAAGGACAGAACTTGTGAGGGCTGAGAGAAAGGAGAGAAGGAAGAGAAAGGAGAGAAAGCAGAGAATGTATAGAAACAAGAGAACTTGTGATGAAGGGGAGAAAATGTGAGAAATAAGGGAAGGAGCAATGTGAGAAAAGAGAAAGGAGAGAAAGGAAAGAAGTTGTGAGAAAGAACAGTAAGGAGAGAACTTCTGAGAAAGAAAAGGAGAGAACACGTGAGAAAGGAAAGAAAGGGGAGAACTAGGCAGATGGGAGAGAACCGATAGAAAAGAGAAAGGAGAGAAAGAAGAGAACAGACAGAAAGGAGAGAAAAGAAAGAAAGGACAGAACTTGTGAGAAAGGACAGAAAAGAGAGAACATGTAAGAAAGTAGAAAAAGGAGAGAAAGTAGAGAAAGGAGATGGAAGAGATAAAGGAGAGAACTTGTGAGAAAGGAGAAAAGGGAGAGAAATGAAAGAAACGAGAGTAAGAAGAGAAAGGAGAGAAAGAGAGAACTTGTGAGAACAGAGAGAGAGGAGAGATAGGAAAGAACATGGAAGAAAGGAGAGAAAGAATAGTAAGGGTAGAAAAGAAAGAAAGGAGAGAAAGAAGAGAACTGAGAGAAAGGACAGGACAGATTTTGTGAGAATGGAGAAAAAGGAGAGAAAGGAGACGAAGAATAAAAAGGAGAGAAAGAAGAGAACTTGTAAGAAAAGAGAAAAGGGAATGAAAAGAGAAAATGGAGAGAAAGGAGAGAACTAGCGACCAAGGAGAGAATGAGTGAAAAAGGAGTGAAAGGAAACAATATGTGAGAAAGGAGCAAATGGAGATAAACAGGGAGAGGAAAGAAAGAACTTGTGAGACAAGGGAAAAAGGAGAGAAAAAAGAAAAAGGAGACAAAGGAGGGAAAAAATGGAAAGAAGAGAACTTGTGAGAAAAGAGAAAAAGGAGATAAAAGAGAGAAAGCAGAGAACTTGTGAGAAGGAAAAAAAGGAGTGAACTTGTGAGAAAAAAAGAAAGGAGAGAAAGGAGAAAAAGAAATGAAAAGAGAGAATGAAGAGAAAGCAGCAAAAGGAGAGAACGGGGAGAAATTATGTTAAAGTAGAGAAAGGAGAGAAATGAGTGAAAGGAGAGAATGGAGAGAACATGTGAGAAGGGAAATAAGGGAGAGAACTTTGAGAAAAGAAAGAAAAGAAAGAAAGGAGCTAACCTGTGAGAAGAGGAGAAAGCAGTATACTTGTGTGAAAGTAGAGAAAGGAGAGAAGTTTTGAGAAAGGAGAGAAATGAGAGAACTTGTGAGAAGGGAGAGAAAAGAGAAAACTTTTGAGAAAGGAGAAAAAGGAGACAAAGTAGAGAACTTTTGTGGAAGGAGAGAGAGGAGAGTAAGAAGGGAGAAGAGAAAACAGAGAAGGGAGAGAAAGAAGGGCAAGCTGAGAAAAGAGAGAACTTGTGAGGAATGAGAGAAAGGAGAGAAAGGAACTAACTTGTAAGAAGAAGAAAAAACAGAGTACTTGTACTAAAGTAGAGAAAGGGGAGAGATTTTGAGAACGAAAAGGAAGGAGAGAATGGAGAGAAAGCAGAGAACTTGTGACCAAGGTGAGAGTACTTGAGAAAGGATAAAAATTGGACAACATGTAAGAAAGGAGAGAAAGGAAAGAAAGGAGAGAACTTGTGAGATAGGAGAGAAAGCAGAGAAATGAGAGAAAGGAGAGAAATGAGAAAAACGAGAGATAGGAGACAAAAGAGACAGAAGAGAGAACTTTTGAGAAAGGAGAGAAAGAAGAGTACTTGTGTGAAAGGAGAGAAAGGAGAGAAATTATGAGAAAGGAGAGAAAGGAGATGAAGAAGAGAACTTGTGAGAAGGGAGATAAAGGAAAGATCTTGTGAGAAATGAGAGAGAAGAGAAAGGAAAGAATTTGAGAGAAAGGAGAGAACTTGTGAGAATGGAGATAAAGGAGAAATGGTGTTTGAAAGAAGAAAAAGGAGAGAAAGGAAAGACAATGTTAGAAAGGAGAAAAGGGGGAGAAAAGAAAGAAAGGGGAAAGTTTGCAAGAAGGGAGAGAAAGGAGAGTAAGGATAGAAAATAGAGAAAGGAGAGAAAGAAGAGAATGGAGAGCAAGAAGATAAAGGACAGAATTTGTGATAAGGGAGAGCAAGAATAGAAAGGAGAGAACTTCTGAGAATATAGAGAGGGGAGAGAATGTAGAGATTGGGAAAAAAGAGAGACCCTGTGAGAAAATAGAGAAATTGTGAGAAAGGAGAGAATGGAGCCAAAGGAGAGACGAGAGAGAGAGGAGAACTTCTGAGAAAGGAGAGAATTTCTGAGAAAGAATAGAAAGGAGAGAACATGTGAGAAAGGGAAAACAGGAGAGAAAGGTGAGAAAGGAAAGAAAGGGCAGAACTTGTGAGAAAAGAGAGTAAGTAGAGAAAGGATGGAAAAGAAGGGAGAGTAAGAAGAAAATGGAGAGAAAGGACTGAAAGGACAGACCTTTTGGGGGAGGGGTTTCAAGACAGGGTTTCTCTGTGTAAACCTGTCTGTCCTAGAACTCACTCTGTAGACCAGGCTGGCCTCAAACTCAGAAATCCACTTGCCCCTGCCTCACAAGTGCTTGGATCAAAGGCATGCGCCAACACTGCCTGGGAGGAAAGAACTTTTAAAAATGAAAAAATGGAGAGAAAGGAGAGAAAGAGAGAAAGGAGAGGAAGAAGAGAAAGGAGAGATCATTTGACCAAGAATAGAACATGAGAGAAAGTACAGAAAGGAAACAACATGTGAGAAAGAAGAGAAAGGAAACAAAGGAGAGAATGGAAAGAAAGAAGAGAACTTGTCAGACATGGAAGTGGAGAAAGAAGAGAATTGAGAGAAAGAAGAGAAAAAAGAGGAAAGAGAGAACTTGTGATAAAAGAGAGAAAGGAGATAATGCAGGGAAAGAAGAGAAAAAAAGAGAAAGAAGAGAACTTGTGAGAAACAGGAGAAAGGATAGAAACGACAAAATGGAGAGAAAGGAAAGAACTTGTGAAGAAGGAAAGAACTTTTGAGAAAGGAGAGAAAGGATAGAACTTGTGAGAAAGGAGAAAAAGAAAAGAACATGTGGGATAGAAAAGAAAATAGAGAGAGGAGAGAAAGAAGAAAACTTGTCAAAAAAGAAAGGAGAGAAAGGGGAGAATAGAGTGGAAGGAGAGAAGAGAGAGAGGGGAGAACTTTTGAGAAAGGAGAGAACATGTGAGAAAGGGGAGACAGGAGAGAAAGAGAGAAAGGAAAGAAAAGAGAGAACTTGTGATACAAGAGAGTAAGTAAAGAAAGGAGAGTAAGAAGGGAACAGAGAGAAAGGAGAAATATGACTGAAAGGAGAGAACGTTTGAGAACAGAAAAAAGAAGAGACCAAAGAGAAAGATAGAAAGAAGAGAAAGGAGAAGACAAAGAGAACTTGTGGGAAAAGAAGAGAATGGAGAGAAAGGAGAGAACTTTTGACCAAAAAGAGAACTTGTGAGAAAGGACAGAAAGGAGACAACATGTGAGAAAGAACAGAAAGGAAAGAAAGTAGAGGCTTTCTTAGACAAGAGAGAAAGGAAAGAAAGGATAGAGAAGAGAGAAAGAAGAGAACAGAGAGAAAGCAGAGACAGGAGAGAAAGGACAGAACTTGTGAGAATGGAGAGAAAAGAAAAAACTTGTGAGAAAGGAGAGAAAGGAGAGAACATGTGGGAGAGGAGAGAAAGGAGAGAAAGAATAGAACTTTTCAGAAAAGAGAGAAAGGGAAAGAAGGAGAGAATGTAGAGAAAGGAGAGAACTTGTGACCAAGGAGAGAACTTTTGAGATAGGAGAAAAATGAGAGAAGGAAGAGAACATGCGAGAAGGGAGAGAAAGCAGAGAACCTTTGAGAAAGGAGACAAAGGAGAGAAATTATGAGAAAGGAGAGAAATGAGAGAAAGTAGAGTAAGGAGAGAACTTATGAGAAAGGTGAGAACAATTGTCAAAGGGATTACTAGAGATTAATGAGTGGAAAGAGGGAACAGACAGAAAGCAGAGAAAGAAGAGAAAAGTGACAACTTGTAAGAAAGGAGAGAAAGGAAAGAACTGGTGAGAAGAGAAATAAAGGAGAGAAAGAGAAAGCTGAGAACTTTTGAGAAAGGAGAGAACTTGTGAGAAAGGAGAAAAAAGAGAGAACAGAAAGCACTTGTGAGAAAGGAGAGGAATGAGAGAAAGAAGAGAAAGTAGAGAGAAAGACAAAGGAGAGAAAGGAGAGGAAGAAAGAACTTGTGAGAAATGAGAAATGAAAAGAATGGAGAGAATTTGTTAGACGGGAGATAAAGAACTTGTGAGAAAGGAGAGAGGGGGGAGAAAGAAGAGAACTTGTGAGAATGAGAGAACTTGAGAGTAAATAGAGGAAGAAGAGAATGAACAGAAAGAAGAGAGAGAAGAGAAAAGAGACAACTTTGAAGAAAAGAGAGAAAGTAGAGAATTGGGAGAAAAGAAAGATGGCTTAAAACTTGTGAGAAAGGAGTGAACTTGTGAGAATGTATATAAAGGAGAGACACTGTGAGAAAGAAGAAAAAGAAGAGAATGTGTTAGAAAGGAGAAAAGGGTGATAAAGGAGAGAAAGGGGAAAATTTGTAAGAAGGGAAGAAAAGGAGAGTAAGGATAGAAAATAGAAAAAGGAGTGAAAGAAGGGAACAGAGAGAAAGGAGATAAAGAAGAGAACTTGTGAGAAAAGAAAGGAGATAAAGGAGAGAATGAAGAGAAAGAAAAGTACTTGTGACAAAGTAGACTACATGTGAGAAACGAGAGAAAGGGGGAATGTGTGAGAAATGATAGAAAGGAGTTAAAAAAGAGAAAGGAATGAAAGGAGAAAACTTGTGAGACAGAAGAGTGAGGAGAGAAAGGATAGGAAAGAAATAAAGGAGAATAAGAAAAGAACAGAGAGAAAGGAGAGATAAAACAGAAAGAAAAGAACTTTTGAGAACAAAGATAAAGGAGAGAATGGAGAGAAAGGATGCAACTTTTGACTAAGAAGACAACTTGTGAGAAAGGAGAGAAAGAAGACACCATGTGAGAAAGGAGAGAAAGGAAAGATGAGTAAGGAAAGAAAGGAGAGAACATGTGAGAAGGGAGAGGAGAGAAAAAGGAAAAGGAGAGTAAGAAGAGAACTTGTGAGAAACAAGAGAAAGGAGAAAAAGAAAGAAGGGAGAGAAAGGAAAGAACACGTGAAAAGGTGAGAACTTGTGAGAATGTAGAGTAAGGAGACAAAGGAAAGACAGGAGAGAAAGGAGAAAACTGTGAGAAAGGAGAGAGAGGGGAGAGATGTTGTAAGAAAAGAGAGAAAGGGGGATCTTGTGAGAAAGGACAGAATGGAGAGAAAGGAGAGAACATGTTACCAAGGAGAGAACATATGAGGGAGGGGAGAAAGGACACAACATATGAGGAAGGAGTAAAAGGAGAGAACATGTGAGAAAGGAGAAAAAGGAGAGAAAATAGAGAAAGGAGAGAAAGTAGAGAACGTGCCAGAAAAGAGAAAAAGGAGAGAAAGGATAGAATGAAGAGAAAGGAGAGAACATGTGACCAAGAAAAGAATATGTGAGAAAGCAGAAAAAGGAGACATGTGAGAAAGTAGATAATGGAGAAAAAGGAAAGAAAGGAGATAACTTGTGAGACAGGAGAGAAAGGATAGAAAGAAGAAAATGGAGAGAAAGGATAGAAAGAACAGAATGAAGAGAAAGGAGAGAAAGAGAATGGAGAGTACTTGTGAGAAGGGAGATAAAGGAAAGAACTTCTGAGAAAGGAGAGAGAGGGAAGAAAGGACAGAACATGTGAGAAAGAAGAGAACTTGAGAGTAATGAGAAGAAGGAGAGAATGGACAGAAGGAAGAGAAAGAAGAGAAATTAGACAACTTGTAAGAAAGGAGAGAAAGTACAGAAATAGTGAGAAAACACAGAAAGGAGAAAAAGTTGAAAACTTGTGAGAAAAAAAGAAAACTTGTGAGAATGGATATAAAGGAGAGACTGTGTGAGAAATAAGAGAAAGAAGAGAAAGGAGATAACATGTAAGGAGAAAATGGGAAGAAAGGACAGAAAGGGGAGAACTTGTAAGAAGAGAAGAAAAGGAGTGTAAGGATAGAAAAGAGAGAACGGAGAGAAAGAAGAGAAATTGTGAGAAAAGAAAGAAAAGAGACAAAGGAGAGAATGGAGAGAAAGGAGAGAACTTGTGACAAAGTAGGGTATTTGTGAGAAAGGATAGAAAGGGAGAAATTGTGAGAAAGGATAGAAAGGAGATAATGAAGAGAAAGGAAAGAAAGAGAACTTGTGAGACAGGAGAGTAAGGAAAGAAAGGGTAGAAAAGAGAGAAAAGAGAATAAGAAGAGAACGGAGAGAAAGGAGAGATAGAACAGAGGACACAACTTTTGAGAACGGAGAAAAAAGAGAAAGGAGAGAATGGAGTGAAAGGAGACAACTCTTGACCAAGAAGAGAACTTCTGAGAGGAGAGAAAGTAGACAACATCTAAGAAAGAAGAAAAAGGAGAGAAAGGAAAGAAATGAGAGAAAGTGTCAGACTGGAGAGAAAGCAGAGAAATAAGACAAAGGAGAGAAATGAGAGAAAGATGAGGAAGGAAAGAAAGGAGAGAACTTGTGAGACAGTAGAGAAAAGAGAGAGAGGAGAAAAAGAAGTGAAAAGAGAGAAGGAAGAGAAATGAGAGAAGGAAGAAAACTTGTGAGAAAAGAAATCAAGGAGAGAAATGAGATAATGGAGAGAAAGGACAGAACTTGTGACCAAGGAGAAAATGTTTGAAAAAGGAGAGAAAGAAAACATGTGATAAAGGAGAGAAAGGAGAGAAAGGAAAGAAATGATAGAATGTGTCAGACTGGAGAAAAAGCAGAGAAATGAGACATAGGAGAGAAAGGGGAGAAGTGAGAGAAAGGAGAGAAATGACAAAAAAGATAGAAAGGAAAGAAAGAAGAGAACTTGTGATAAAGGAGATAAAGGAGAGAACTCTTGGGAGGGTGAAAGGAGAGAAAGGAATAGAACATAGAAAACTTGTGAGAATGGAGAGAAAGGATAGAACATGTGAGAAAGGTGAGAAAAGAGAAAACGTTTGGGAAAGGAGAGATAGGAGAGAAAATAGAGAAAGGAGAGAAAGAAGTGAACATGTCAGTAAAGAGAAAAAGGAGAGAAAGGAGAGAATGTTGAGAAAGAAGAGAACACATGACTGGGGAGAGGACATGTGAGAAAGGAGAGAAAGAGGACAACATGTGAGAACTGATAGAAAGAAGAGAACATGTGGAAAAGGAGAGAAAAGAAGGAAAAAAGAGAAAGCAGAGAAAGAAGGGAACTTGTCAGAAAAGATATAAAAGAGAGAAAGAAGAAAATGGAGAGAAAGGAGAGAACATGTGACCAAGGAGAGAACATGTGAGAATGGAGAAAAAGGAGACAGCATGAGAGTAAGGAGAGAAAATAGAGAATGGGAAAAAAGGAAAGAAAGGAGAGAACTTGTGAGAAAGGAGAGAATGGAGAGAAGAGAGAGAAAGAAGAGAATGATGAGAAAGCAGAGATAAGAGAGAAAGGACAGGACTTGTGAAAATGGAGAAAAATGAGAGAATTTGTGAGAAAGGAGGGAAAGGTGAGAATGTTAGGGAAAGGATAGAAAAGAACAAATGTAAAGAAAGGAGAGAAGTTGTAACCAAGTAGAGAACATGTGAGAAAAGTGAGAAAGGATACAATATGTGAGAAAGGAGATAAAGGAGAAAAAGAAGAAAAAAGAAAGAAAAGAGAGAACTTGTGAGACAGGAGAGAAAGGAGAGTACTTGTGAGAAAAAATAAAAAAGTTAAAGGAAAGAAAAGAGAAAACCGAAAGAATTTGTGAAAAAGGAGAGAAAGACAGAAAGGTGGGATAAAAGAGACAGGAGAGAAAAGAGAAAAGGAGTGAAAAGATTGGAAAAGAGAACTTGAGAAAGGAGAAAATGAGAGAATGAGAGAAAGGAGATAAAGGGGAGAAAGGAGAGAAATGAGTGAAAATATAGAAATGAGAGAAAAGAGAAAACTTGTGAGAATGGAGATAAAGAATAGAATTAGTGAGAAAGAAGAGAAAGGAGAGAAAGAAATAAAAATAAAGAAACAGTGAGAAAGTAGAGAACTTGTGAGAAAGGACAGAATTTGATAGAAAGGAGAGGAAGAAGAGAAAGGAGTGAAAGCAGAGAAAAGAAACAACTTGTAAGAAAGTAGAGAAAGAATAGAAAAAATTAAAGAGGAGACTGAAGAGAATGGAGAAACAGAAGAGAAAGGACAGAATATCTGAGAATGTTGCAAAATGAGAGAAAGGAAAGGAGAGAAAGAAGAGAAAGGAAAAAAAGAACTTGTGAAAAACGGGAGAAAGTAGGGAAAGGAAAGGAGAGACTGAAAGGATAGAACTTGTGAAGAAGGATAGAACTTGTGAGAAAGGAGATAAAGAAGACAAAGGAATGACAGGAGGGAAAGGAGAGAATTCTTGAGAAAGGAGAGAATGGAGAGATCCTGTGAGAAAGGAGAGAACGAGGAGATCTTTTGAGAAAACACAGAATGGAGAGAAAGACAAGAAAGGAGAGAAAGGTGATAAAAGAGAGAAGTTGTTAGAAAGGAGGCCATGGAGGGAAAGGAAACAATGGAGAAAATAACAGAATGGAGAGAAAGGAACAAAACAAGAGAATTTGGGAGAAAGGAGAGAAAGGAGAGAAAGCAAAGAAATTAGTGAACTTGTGAGACAAGGAGAAAAGGAGAGAAAAAAGAGAAAAGAGTTAAAGGAGAGAGAAAAGAGAATGGAGAGAAAGGAGAGACAGGGTAGAAAGGACAGAACATGTGAGAATGGAGATAAAAGAGAGAACATGTGAGAAATGAGAGAAAGGCGAGAACATGTTGGAAAGGAAAGAAAGGAGAGAAAATAGAGAAAGGAGAGAAAGAAGGGAACTTGTCAAGAAAAGAGAAAAAGGAGAGAAAGGAGAGAATGAAGAGAAAGAACATGTGAACAATGAGAGAACAAGTGAGAAATGAGAGAAAGGAGACAACATGTGAGTAAGAAGAGAAAAGAGAGAAGGGAGAAAAAGTTAAGGAAAGAGAGAATTTGTGAGGGAAAAGAAAAAGGAGACAAAGGTGAGAAGGGAGAGAAAGTAGAGAAAGAAGACAAGGTAAAGAATGAAGAGACAGGGGAAAATGAGAAAAATGGAGAGAAGGGAGAAAAGTTAAGAAAGTAAAGAACTTTGAGACAGGAGAGAAAGGAGAAAATGTGTGAGAAAGATTAAGGATAGACAGGAGAGAATGGAGAGGAAAGAGAGAAAGAAGAGAATGAAGAGAAAGGAGAGATAGTAGAGACAGGACAGGACTTGTGAAAATGTAGAAAAAGAAGAGAACATGTGAGAAAGGAGAGAAAGGAGAAAACAGGGAAAGGATAGGAAAAAGAGAATGTAGAGAAAGGAAAGAAGTTGTGACCAAGGAGAGAACTTGTGACAAAAGTGAGAAATTATACAACATGTGAGAAAGGAGAAAAAGGAAAGAAAGGAGAGAACTGGTGAGGTGGGAGAGAAAGGAGAGAAAAAGGAGAATGGAGAGAAGGGAGAGAACATGTGGGAAAATAGAGAGGGAGAGAAAATAGAGAAAGGAGAGAATGCCAAGAACAGAGAGAAAGGAGATAACTAGTGAGATAATTGAGAAAGGTGAGACAGGAGAGAAAGGATAGAAAGAAAAGAAATGAAAGATCAGGTACAAAGGACAGAATTGTAAGAATCGAGAGAAAGGAGAGAATGTGTGGGAAAAGAGAGAAGGGAGAGAAAAAAGAGAAGGGAGAGAAAGAAGGGAACATGTGACTAAGAAGAGTACATGTGAGAAAGGTGAGAAAGAAGTAAAAAGAGAGAACTTGTATGTAATGAGAGAAAGAAAAATGGAGAGAAAGGAGAAAAGGGAGAGTCAAGAAAGAAAGGAAAGAATGGAGAGAAAGGAGAGAACTACTGGGAATAAAGAAAAAGGAGAGAAAGGAGATAAAGAAGAGAAAGGAGATAAATGAGAAAAATCAACAGACTAGAGAGAAAAGAGAGAAAGGATTGCAAAGAGAAAGGAGTAAATAAAGAGAGAAAGGAGTGTTTTGATAGAAAGGAGTGAAAGAAGAGAAAGGAGAAAATGAGAGAATGGAGAGGGTGAGATAGGAAAGAAAGGAGAGAAAGAGAGAAAGGAGAGAACTTGTGAGAATAGAGAGAAAGTAGAGAAAAGAGAGAAAGGAGAGAAAGAGGATAAAGGAGTGAATGAAGAGAACTTCTGCAAAAGGAGAGAAAAGAGAGAAAGGATAGAAGGGAGAGTAAGAAGAGAAAGGAGAGAAAGGAAAGAAATGAGAGAAAGGAGAAAAAGGAGGGAATGGAGAGAAAGGAAAGAAAGGAGAGAAAGGAGAGAAAGAAGAGAAAGGATAAAAGGATAAAAAGGAGAGAGATGAGATAAAGAGGAGAAAAGTTAGAGAAAGAAGAATATGGAGAAAATGGAGAGAAAGAAGAGAAAAGAGATAAAGGAGATTATGGAGAGAAAGGAGAGAAATTGTGATGAGGTAGAGTACTTATGAGAAGGAAAGGGAGAATTTTTGAGAAAGCAGATAAAGGAGAGAAAGAAAAGAAAGGAGAATACTTTTAAGACTGGAGAGGAAGGATAGAAAAGAGAATAAGAAGAGAACACAGAGAAAGGAGAGATAGGACAGAAAGGACAGAATTTTTTAGAGTGGAGAAAAAGGATAGAAAGGAGAAAAAGGAGAGAATGGAGAAAAAGGAGAGAACTTTTCACCAAGAAGAGAACCTGTGAGAAAGGAGAGAAAGGAGACAACATGTGAGAAAGGAGAGAAATGAGAGAAAGAAGAGAAAGGAAAGAAAGGAGAGAACTTGTGAGACAGGATAGAAAGGAGAGAACATGTGAGAAAAGAGAGAAAGGAGATAATGGAGAGAAAGGACAGAATTTGTGATCAAGAAGAGAGTGAGAAGGGAGAGAAAGAAGACAATATGTGAGAAAGGAGAAAAAGGAGATAAAGGAGAGATAGGAAAGAAACAAGAGACTGTGTCAGACTGGAGAGAAAGCAGAAAAGTGAGACAAAGGAGAGAAAGGAGGAGAAAGGAAAGAAAGAAGAGAAATGAAGGAAAAGATAGAAAGGACAGAAATTGTGAGAAAGGAGATAAAAGAGAGAACTTGTGATAAGGAGAGAAAGAAGAGAAGGAATAGAAAATAGAGAAATTGTGAGAAAGGAGAGAAAATAGAGAACTTGTGAAAAAGGAGTGAACTTGTGAGAAAGGAGAGAATTTGAGGAAAAGGAGAGAATGGAGGGAAAGCAGAGAAAAGAGACAACTTTTAAAAAAATAAGAGAAAGTAGAGAAAGGATAGGAAAGAGTTAAAGGAGAGAAAAAAGAGAACAGAGAGACAGGAGAGAAAGGACAGAATTTGTGAGAATGTTGCTAAAGGAGAGAATTGAAAGAAGAGAAAAGAGAAAGAAGAGAACTTGTGAGAAATGGGAGAAAGGAGAGAAAGGAAAGAATGGAGAGAAAGGAGAGAAAGGAGAGAATGTGTGAGAACGGAAAGGGGAGAACTTGTGAGAAAGGATGAAATGGAAAGAAAGAACAAAAAGGAGAGAAAGGTGATAAAAAAGAAGTTGTGAGAAAAGAGAAAATGGAGAAAAAGGAGAGAAAGGAAAGAAAGGAGAGAAAGGAGAGAAAAGAGTTAATGGAGAGAAAGAAGTGACCAGAGTAAAAGAACAGATAGTGTTGGAAGAATCCTATCGCAATGGAATGAAACCCCATGGGTCTGTCCCGGTGCACTGCGGTTCTCGGTGAGACAGAACACGCCGGAAATGACTGCGCATCTTCCCACACAGTCCGACGGGCAGGTGGGGATTGTGGGAAGCCTCTGTGAACCCTGCCCGTGGGTGGGAGTGGGGGCCATTCCCGGGGATTGTGCAGCAGCCATCTCTGTGGCTTCTCTAACCCCTGGCACCCCAATCGCCACAGGGTGCTGCAGATGGGCTAGCTGGAGTACAGCTGGGGTTCCACCCAGGACCAGGTCTCAGCGACTTTGGGCGCCAGGCTAACTGCTTAGGCTTGGGTGAATTGGTACCATCTGGGAGTGCTGGCATTTCCTTGGTGATAAATTAGACATGGCTCCTTAATCAAGGGCTAGATCCCTTGCTTCTCACGGTGAGTCCAGATGAGACAGTCCATAATTCTAAGATGTTTATTTTCATCATGTGGAGAGTGGCATGAATGGAAATGTACCCCCACCCTTCTCGTAGAGGTTCGGCAGATATAGTAACTGGAAAGGGGCATGGCTATGCCTCTAGGTGTCTCATTAACACGAGGATGGCTTGGTGCTGTGTGGCCACATGCCTCTACCTGAGGGGGGTTGGTATGTGACTGTGACTGGAGCCAAAAGCCTCCTGGGAGCCTTGGCATAATGTTTCCGGTCCCTTGTGGATTCTGCGGGGTCTCCCAGAGTTTTAAGCCTGTGCTCAACCGGGAGCCAGACTGCTTGCACAGATCACTGCTCCACAAGATAGGGCTGAAAGAACAGAACTTGTGAGAATGGAAGGGAAGGAAAGAACATGTGGTAAAGAAGTGAAGGGAGAGAAAATAGAGAAGGGAGAGAAAGAAGGGAACTTGTCAGAACAGAGAAAGAGAAGAGAAAGGAGAGAATGGAGTGAAAAGAGAGAACTTGTGACCTAGGAGAAAACATGTGAGAAAGGAGAGAAACAAGACGTGGGGAAGGACAGCAAGGAGAGAAAGAAGTCAAAAGAGA
The DNA here is from genome assembly GCA_019843965.1 of Rhynchomys soricoides. Classification (NCBI taxonomy): domain Eukaryota; kingdom Metazoa; phylum Chordata; class Mammalia; order Rodentia; family Muridae; genus Rhynchomys; species Rhynchomys soricoides. The sequence goes on along the minus strand of JADRCH010000372.1, from coordinate 251,119 downwards.
GAGCATGTGAGTAATGAAAGGAAAAATGGAGAGAAAGGAGAAACTTGGGAAAACGGACAGGAAGGTGAGAACTAGTGAAAACAAAGAGAAGATAAAGGAGAGAAAGAAGAGAAAGGAGAGAATGAAAGAGAAAGGAGAGAATAGAAAGGAGAGAAAGGAGGAAAAGGAGAGAACGGAATGAAAGGTTTAAAAGAAGAGAAAGGAGAGGAGGATAAAAAGGAAAGCAATGAGAGAAAAGAGAAGAATTAGAGAAAAATACGAGAGAATAGAGAGAGAAAAGAGATAAAGGAGAGAATGGAGAATAAGAAGAGTATGGAGAAAAGGGTGAGAAAACAGAAAAAGTAGAGAAAGATGATAAAGGAGAGAAATGAGAGAAAGTGGAGAAAAGAGAGAAAGGAGAGAATAGAGAGCAAGGAGAGAAACAATACAAAGGAGAGAATGAAGAGAAAGTAGAGAAAGAAGTTGTGAGAAAGGAGAGAAAGGAGAGAAAAAAGGAAGAAAGAAAAGTTACGAGAGAAAGGAGAGAAAGAAGAGAAAAGAGAAAATGGAGAGAAGGAAAAACAAGGGAAAGGAGAGAATGGAGTGCTAGAAAAATGATAGAAAGAAGAAAATGAAGAGAAAGTAGAGAACTTGTGAGAAAGGAGAGGAGAGAAAAAGGAAGGAAGAAGAGTTACAAGTGACAGAGAGAAATAAGTGAGAAGAAAGAATGGAGAGTAAGGAGAGAAAGGGGAGAAAGGAGAGAAAAGAGAGATGTTGTGAGAAAGGTGAGAGTGGAGAGAAATGAGAGGAAGGAGAGAAAAGAAAAAAACTGAGAAAGGAGAGAAAGAAGAGAAAGAAGTGAAAACAGAAAATGGAGAATAAGAAGAGAGAGAAGGGAAAGAAAGGATTGTGAGTTGAAAGGAGTAAAAAAGGAGAGAAAGGAGAAATGGAGAGTAGGGAGAGATAGGAGAGAAAGGAGAGAACTAGAGATAATAGAGAAAAAGGAGAGAAAAGCAAGAAAGGCCCAAAATTTGGCATACAACATCGATGTCATTTTTTGACATTTCTCACCAGATCATGGCATCAATTCAGCGTCCAATGTCCAAGTCATTTTTCCACCCTTCACACCAGGCAGCTGTTCATGGCGCCAAAAGTTGTGTCCAACATCAATGTCATTTTTCAAACTTTTTGCCAAGCAGCCGGTTTGTGGTGCAAAAATCGGCGTCCAACTGGAATGTCATTTTTCGACCTTTCTCGCCAGGCTGCTGTTATGGCATCAAAATCAGAGTTCAAAGTCAATTCCATTTTTTGACCTTTCTTGCCAGGTGACCAGTCATGGCGCCAAAATCAGCATCTAACTGTGATGTAAATTTTCGACCTATCTCATCAGGAGACTGGTCATGGTGCCAAAATCTGTGTCTAACCCTGATGTAACTTTTCAGCATTTCCTACCAGGCCTCTGTCATGGCACCAAAATCAGTGTTCAAAGGTGATGTCATTTTTCGACCTTTCTCACCAGGTGGCTGGTCATGGTGCCAACAGTAAATGATTTTTCAGTGGCAAAATCAGCAACTAATGGTGATGCTATTTTTTGATTGTTATCACCAAAAGACCAGTCTTGGGCCCAGAATCAGTGTCCAATGGCTATGTCATTTTTGGACCTTTCTTGCCACGTGGCCAGTCATGGCGCCAACATTGGCATCCAACAGCGATGTCATTTTTTGACCTTTCTCACCACATGGCAAATCATGTCACAAAAATCAGCATCCAACAGCAATGTCATTTTTTGACCTTTTTCGCCAGGCAGCTGGTCCTGGCCCAAAATCGACATCCAACTGCTGTGTCATTTCTCTACCTTTTTTTGGTAGGTGGCTGGAGTTGGGGCAAAAATCAGCATCCAACGATGATGTCATTTTCAACCTTTCTCACTGGTAGGCGGTTCAAAATCGGAGTCCAATGGCGATATCATTTTTCAACCTTTCTCACCTGGTGGCCAGTCATGACCCAAAATTCCTTGTCCTGTGGTGATGTTATTTTTCGGCATTTTGTGCCAGGCTTACACTCATGGTCCCAAAATTGGCCCACTACTCTGTTGTCATTTTCCGACTATCTCGCCAGGTGGGTCAGTCATGGTGCCAAAAATGGCTTCCAACTAAATGTCATTTTTCAAGTTTTCATGCCAGGAGACCCGGTATGGACCCCAAATCAGTGTCCAACAGTGATGTCATTTTTTGACCTTTCTCATCAGGCTGCCAGTCACGTTGCCAAAAATCAGCATCCAACTGCAATGCCATTTTTGACTTTTCTCGTCAGGCTGCTGGGCATGGCATCAATTCAGCATCCAATGTTGAAGTAATTTTCCACCTTTCACACCAGGAGGCCATTCATAGCGCCCAATTTTGTGTCCAATGGCAATGTTATTTTTCAACCTTTTTGCCAGGTGGTCTGTTGTGATGCAAAAATCGGTGTCCAACTAGGATGTCATTTCTCAACCTTTCTCATCAGGCGGTTGGTGATGGCACCAAAATCAGCATCCAATGTTGGTGTCATTTTTCAACCTTTCTTGCCAGGCCGCCATCATGGCACCAAAGTCGATGTTCAAAAGCAATGTCTTTTTTGAACTTTCTGACCAGGTCACCAGTCATGGCACCAAAATCGTTGTCCAATGGCAAAATGATTTTTCTATCTTTCTCTCAGGCAGCCTGTCATTGTGCCAAAATCAGCATCAAATGCCAATGTTATTTTTTGACCGTTATTGCCAAAAGATTGGTCTTGGGACCAATATCGGTGTCCAACTGCTATGTCAATTTTCGACCTTTTTTGCTAGGCGGCTGGTCAAGGGGCCAAAATCGGCATCCCACGGTGATATCATTTTTTGATTCTTTCCTGGTAGCCAGTCATGACCCTAAAATCAGAGTCCAACGGCGATGTCATTATTCAAACTTTCTCGCCACACGGCAGATCATTTCACGAAAATTAACTTTCAACAGCAATGTAAATTTTTGACCTTTTTCACCAGGCAGCTGGTCATGGCCTCAAAAATCCAACGGCTATGTCATTCTCTACCTTTTTTGCCAGGCTCACAGTCATGGCACCAAAATTGTCCTTCTACTCCTTTGTCATTTTTCAACTATCTCTCCAGGTGGCCAGTTATGGCGCCAAAATCGGCATCCAACAGAGATGTTATTTTTCAACTTTTCCTGCCAGGTGAATCAGCGTCCAACAGCAATGTCATTTTTCAAGCTTTCTTGTCAGGCCGCCAGTCACGGCACCAAAATTGGAGTTCAAAGGCGATTTCACTTTTCGACCTTTCCCAACAGGTGGCCTGTCATTGCACCAAAATCAGCATCGAACTGTAATGTAATTTTTCAATCTGTCTCGCCAGGAGGCTGGTCATGGTGCCAAAATCTGTGTCTGATGTAATTTTTCAACCTTTCTGGCAGGCCACTGTCATGGCACAAAAATCGTTGTTCAAAAGCGATGTCATTTTTCTATCTTTCTGACAAGGTGGCCGGTCATGGTACCAGCATAGGCATCCAACAGTGAGGTACTTTTCTACCTTTCTCGCCACATGGCAGAACATGTCGCAAAAATTGGTGTCCAACAAAGATGTCATTTCTCAACCTTTTTCGCCAGGCGTCCAGTCATGGTCCCATAATCAACATCCAACAGTTATGTCATTTTTCGACCTAACTGACCTGGTGTCCACTCATGGTGCTAAAATTGGAGTTAAAATTCCATGTCATTTTTGACCTATCTCACCAGGCTGCCAGACATGGCGCCAAAAGCTGCGTACAATCACGTGGCCGATCATTGCCCCAAAATTGGCATCCAACTGCAATGTCCCTTTTTCGACCTAACTCACTAGGTGGCCATTCATTGCTACAAAATAGGCTGCTAAATTTAATGTCATTTTTTGACCTTTCTCAACAAGCTGTTGGTAATGGCGCCAAAATAGTCATCTAAATGTGATGTCATTTTTCAACCTTTCTCACCAGGCAGCCCATCATGGAGCCACAATAGGCTTCCAAAAACGATGACATTTTTCAACATTTCTCTCCAGGTGTCAGGTCATGACGCCAAAATCAGCATCTAACAGCAATGTATTTTACAAACTTTCTAACCAGGTGGCCAATCATGGAGCAAAAATAGACGTTTAAAAGCAATGTCATTTTTTGACATTTCTCACCAGGTAACTGGACATGGCAACAAAATCAGCATCCAACAGTGATGTAATTTTTCGACCTTTCTCGCCAGGCTTCCAGGCTTGGCACTAAAATCGGCATTCAACTGTGATGTCATATTTCAACCGATCTCACCAGGCAGTTCTTCCTGGCACCAAAATCGGAGTTAAAATTCCATGTCATTTTTCCACATTTCTCACCAGGTGACAGATCATGGCTCTAAAATAGGCATCCAAAGCATTGTCATTTTATGAGATTTCTTGCCAGGAGGCAGATCATGGCTCCTAAATAGGCGTCCAAAGCCGATGTCATCTTTCAACCTTTCTCACCACGTGGCCGGTCATTGTTCCCAAATTGCTGTCCAACTGTGATGTTCAGTTTCAACCTTTCTTGACAGGCAGCCAGTCCTGGCACCAAAATAAGCTTCCAATGGCAATGTCATTTTTCGACCTTTCTCGTAGGTGGCCATTCATGCCCCCATATCAGAGTTCAAATGCCATGTTATTTTTCGACCTTTCTTGCCAGGTGGCCACTCATGGTACCAAAATTGGAGTTAAAATTCTATGTCAGTTTTCTTCCTTTCTCACCAGATGGCCTGACATGGTGCCAAAATTGGCGTCCAAAGGCTATTGCCGTTTTTCAACCTAACTCACCTAATTCATCATGGCAGTTCATGTGAAAATCGGCATCCAACAGTGATGTCATTTTTTGACCTTTTTCGCCAGGCAGCCGGTCATTGCCCCCAAATCAGCATCCAACAACAATATCCTTTTTTTGAACTTTCTCACCAGGTGCCTGGTCATGTCCCCAACATAGGTATCTAATGGTGATGTCATTTTTCGACCTATCTCGCCAGGCGGCCAGTCATTACCACAAAATTGGTGTCTAACAGCAATATCATTTTTCGACCCTTTTCTACAAGCGGCTGGTCATGATGCCAAATTCGGGGTCCAATGCCAATTTCATTTTTTGAAATATTTCACCAGGCAACCGGTCATGTCGCCAAAATCCATGTCCAACAGTGATGTCATTTTTCAACCTTCAGGCAGCCGTTCATTGCCACAAAATCTACCTAGAACAGTGATGTCATTTTTTGATATATCTCACCAGATGACCAATCATGGTGCCAAAATCAGAGTTCGAAAGACATGCCATATTTCGACCTTTCTCGCCAGGCAGCCGATCATGCACAAAAATTTGGAGTTCAAAGGTGATATATTCTTCAACCTTTCTTGCCAGGCAGTCAGATATTGCCAACAGTCTGTGAGAGTTTCCAAATGGCCAGCCCTTGGTGATGCCATTTTTCAACATTTCATGCATTTTGGTAAGTGATTTTGCACAAATGGATGGCCTCAGGTGAAGCCATTTTTTCAATATTCCTTGCAATGTGTCTGTGATCTTTGACAAAATGGCTTGCCCCTGGTGATGCCATTTTTCAACACTCCTTGCAGTTTGGTCTATGATTTTGCCCAAATGGAAGGCCCCTTGTAGTGCCGTTTTTCAACATTTCTTTCAATAGGTCAGTGATTTTTGCCCAAATGGCCAGTCCCTGGTGATGCCATTTCTTAACATTTCTTATAAATTGGTCAATGATTTTGCCCAATTGGCCGTTCCATGGTGATGCCATTTTTCAATATTACTTGTAATTTGGTCAGTGAATTTGCCCAAATGTACGGTCCCTGGTGATGCCATTTTCAACATTTCTTGCAGTTTGGTCACCAATTTTGCACACATGACTGACCTTAGGCGATGATATTGTTCAATATTTCATCCATTTTGGTCAGTGATTTTTGTACAAATGGATGACCCCTGGTGATGCCATTTTTCAACATTCCTTGCAATGTGTCTTTGATATTAGAACAAATGTCTTACCCCTGCTGATGTCATTTTTCAACATTCCTTGCAGTTTGGTCTGTGATTTTGCCCAAATGGCTGCTCACTGGTGATGCCATACTTCAATATTTCTTTCAGTTTGGTCAGTGATTTTGCCCAAATGAACAGCCACTAGTGATTCTATTTTTCAACATTTCTTGCAGTTTTCTTTATGATTGTGTCCATATGGCCAGCCTCAGATTATACCATATTGGAACATTTTATGCAGTTTGCTCTATGATTTTGCCTAAATGACTGGCCCTTAGTGATGACTTTTTTCAATAATAGTTGCTGTTTAGCCAGTGATTTTGCCAAAATGACTGGACCCTGCTGATGCCATTTTTCAACATTTTATAAAGTTTGGTCACTGATTTTAACTAAATGGCCGGTCCCTAGTGATGCCTTTTTTCAATATTTCTGGATGTTTTGTTAGTGATTTTGCCCAAACAGCATGCTTCTTGTGCCATTATTCAACATTTCTTGCAGTTTGTTCTGTGATTTTTCTCTAATGGAAAGCCACTGATGATGCCATTTTTCACGATTTCTTACAGTTTGGTCTCTGGTTTTGCTCAAATGGCCATACCCTGGCCATGCTATTTATCAACGTTACTTGTAGTTTGGACTGTGATTTTGCCCAAATAGTCTGCCCCTGGTTTTGTCCCTTTTCAACATTACTAGCAGTTTGGTCAGTGATTTTACCCAAATGGATTTGTAACAGTGATGCCATTTTCTACATTTCATGCAGTTTGTTCCATGATTTTGCCTACATTGCTGGCCTATAGTGGTGCCTTTTTAAAATATTTATTGCTGTTTAGTCAGTGATTGTGCACAAAAGGCCTGTCAGTGGTGATGACATTTTTCAACATTTCTTGCAGTTTGGTCATCGATTTTGCCGAAATGAACGGCCACTGGTCAAGCCGGTTTTTTTTAACATTTCTTGAAGATTAGTCAGTGAGTTTTCCCAAATGACACGCCCTGGTGATGCCATTTTACACCATTTCTTACAATTTGAACTGTAATTTTGCCCAAATGGTCAGCCACATTTGATGCCATTTTTCAACATTTCTTGTATTTTTGACAGGAATTTTGCCCAAATACCCTGCCAGTGTAGATGGCGTTTTTCACCATTTCTAACAGTTTGAAATGTAATTTTGCCCAAATGGCCAGCCCTTTGTGACATTCTTTTTGTACGTTACTAGCAATTTGGTCAGTGATTTTTCCCAGATGGTCAGTGACTATTGATGCCATTTTTCACCATTTCTCAAAGTTTGGTCTGTGATTTTGCTCAAATGGCCATCCCCTAGTCATGCTATTTGCCAACATTTCTTGCAGTTTGGACTGTGATTTTGCCCAAATGATTGGCCACTCATGATGCCATTTTTCAACATTTCTTGCATCTTGGTTCATTTTGTCCAAATGTATAGCCACAAGTCAATTAGCTCTTCAATCTTTCTTGCAGTTTTGTCAGTGATTTTTCCCAAATGGTCGGCCACTGTTGATGCCATTTTTCAACATTCTTTGCTCTTCGCTCTGTGATTTTGCTCAAATGGCCAGCTAGTGTAGATGCCATTTTTCACCATTTCTTACAATTTACTCTGTAATTTTGCCCAAATGATTGGCCACTCATGATGCCATTTTTCAACATTGATTGCAGTTTGGTCTGTGATTTTGCCCATATGGCAGGCCACTGGTGATGCATACGTTTAACATTCCTTTGCCATTTTTTCAGTGATGTAGATGAACTGATGGGCCACTGTTAATGTCATTTTTCAAAATTTCTTTCAGTTTGCTGAGTGTTTGTTCCCCAAATGGGCAGTTTCTTTTAAGGCCAGTTTTCAACACTTGTTACATTTTGAAATGAAATTTTGCCAAAATTGCAGGCCCTTTGTGATGTCCTTTTTCTACGTTACTAGCTACTTGGTCAGTGATTTTTCACAAATGGTTGGCGACTGTTGATGCCATTTTTCACCATTTCTTACAGTTTGGCCTATGATTTTCCTGAAATGGCCATCACCTGGTCATGCCATTTATCAACATTTCTGTCAGTTTAGACTGTGATTTTGCCCAAATAGTCTGCCCCTGGTTTTGCTCTTTTTCAACATTTCATGCAGTTTGATCCTTGATTTTGCCTACATGGCAAGTCTATGGTGATGCCTTTTCTCAATATTTATTGCTGTTTACTCAGTGATGTTGCCAGTAGTGATGACATTTTTCAACATTTCTTACAGTTTGGTCATTGATTTTGACCAACGAATGGCCTCTGGTCAAGCTGCTTTTTAATATTTCTTGGAGATTTGTTAGTGATTTTTCCCAAATCGCCAGCCTTAATGATTCCATTTTCCACCATTTCTTAAAATTTGAACTGGCATTTTGCCCAAATGGCAGGCCACTGTTAATGCCATTTTTCAACATTACTTGTATTTTTGTTAGTGATTTTGCCTAAATGCCTGGCCAGTGTAGTTGCCATTTTTCACCATTTCTTACAATTTGAACAGTAATTTTGCACAAATGATCAGTCACTGGTGATGCCATTTTTCAACATTCATTGCAGTTTGTTCTGTGATTTTGCTCAAATGGCCTGACACTGAAAATGCCTAATTTTAACTTTTTTTTGCAGTTTGTTCAGTGATTTAGACCAAATGAATGGCCGCAGTTGATGCTATTTTTCAACATTTTGTTCAGTTTGCTGATTGAATTTTGCCCAAATGGCCAGTTTTTGTTGCTGCCAGTTTTCAACATTTCTTGCAGTTTGTTCAGTGATTTTGCCTGAATAAAAGATCGCTGATGATGGCATTTTTCAACCTTTGTTGCGGTTTGTTCAATGAATTTGCCAAAAGACCTGTCCTTGGTGATGCCCTAGTGAATATTAGCAATTTGGTCAGGTATTTTGCCCAAATATCTGGACTCTATTGATGCCATTTTTCAATATTTCTTTCAGTTTGGCCAGTGATTTTTGCCCAAATGGCCACCTTCTGGTGATGCCATTTTCCAACATTACTTGGAGTTTGTTCAGGGATTTTTTTCCTAATGGACAGCTCCTGGTAATGCCCTTTTTCAACATTACTAGTAGTTTGGTTATCCCCAAATGACCAGGCCCGTGGTGATGCTATTTTTCACCATTTTTTTTTCAGTTTGTTCAGTGATTTGAACAAATGAACAGTTGCTGCTGATGCCATTTTTCATTTCTTGCAGTTTTGTCAATGATTTTTGCCCCAACCGCCAGCCCCTTGTGGTGCCATTTTTCATCATTTCTTGCAGTTTGGTTTGTGATTTTTTTCTAATGGCCACCCACTCATGATGCAATTTTTCACCATTTCTTACAGTTTGGTCTGTGATTTTACTCAAATGGCCGTCCCCTGGTCATGCAATTTATCAACATTTCCTGGAGTTTGGACTGTGATCATGCCCAAATGGTCCTACCCTGGTTTTGTCCTTTTTCAACATTACTAACAGTTTGGTCAGTGGTTTTACCCAATTGGTCTGATAACGGTGATGCCATTTTCAACATTTCCTGCAGTTTGGTCCCTGATTATGCATACATGGCTGGCATAAGTGATACCTTTTTCAATATTTATTGCTGTTTAGTCAGTGATTTTGCACAAAAGTCCTGCCAGTGGTGATGACATTTTTCAATGTTACTTGCAGTTTGGTCATTGATTTTGCCCAAATGAGTGGCCACTGGTCAAGCCCTTTTTTAACTTTTCAGGTAGTTCTGTCGTTGATTCTTCCCTAATGACTGGCTCCTGGCGATGCCATTATTCACCATTTCTTACTATTTGAACAGTAATTTTTCCCAAATGGTCGGCCACTGTTGATGCCATTTTTCAACATTCTATGCTGTTTGGTTAGTAATTTTGCACAAAAGACTGGCCACTGGTATTGCCATTTTTCACCATTTCTTGTATTTCTGTCAGTGATTTTGCCCAAATGCCCAGCCAGTGTAGGTGCCATTTTTCACCATTTCTTACAGTTTGAACTGTAATTTTGCATAAATGATCAGCCACTGGTGATTCCCTTTTTCAACATTAGTAGTACTTTGGTTAGTGATTTATTCATAAATGACCAGCGCATGATGATGCTACTTCTCACCACTTTTTAGTTTTTTCAGTGATTTTGCACAAATGAACATCTGCTCATGATGCTATTTTTCATTTTTTGCAGATTTGTCAATGATATTTGCACAAAAGGCCGGCCCCTGGTAATGCCATTTTTCAGTGTTTCTTGCAGTGTGGTTTGTGATTTTTTTCTAATGTCCAGCCACTCATGATTCCATTTTTCACCATTTCATACAGTTTGCCCTGTGATATTACTCAAATGGACATCTCCTGGTCATGCAATTTATCAACATTTCTTGCAGTTTGGACAGTGATTATGCCTAAATGGTCTGCCCCTGGTTTTGCCCTTTTTCAACATTACTAACAGTTTGGTCAGTGATTTTACCCAACTGGCCTGACAACGGTTACAGTATTTTCAACATTTCCTGCAGTTTGGTCCCTGATTATGCTTACTTGCCCAGTCTATGGTTTTATGCCTTTTTCAACATTCATTGCAGTTTAGTCAATGATTTTGCACAAAGGTCCAGCCAGTGTTGATGACATTTTTCAACATTACTTGCAGTTGGGTCATTGATTTTGCCCAATGATCGGCCACTGGTCAAGACAAAGGTCCAGCACCAGGTTATGCCTTTTTTCACCATTTCTTACAGTTTGAACTGTCATTTTGTCCAAAAGGCCAAACCCTGTCGATGCCATTTTTCAACATTTCTTTCAGTTTGGTCAGTGTTTTTTGCCCAAATGGCCAGCCTCTGATGATGCCATTTTTCAACATAACTTGCAGTTTGTTCAGGGATTTTTCCCTAATGGACAGCCCCAGGTAATTCCCCTTTTCAACATTACTAGTAGTTTGGTCAGTGATTTATGCCCAAATGACCACCCCCAGGTCATTCTATTTATTAATATTTCTTGCAGTTTGGACTGTGATTTTGCCCAAATGGTCTGTTCCTGGCTTTACCCTTTTTCAACTTTACTAACAGTTTGCTCATTGATTTTACACAATTTGCCTGATAACGGTTCACCATTTTCAACATTTCCTGCAGTTTGGTCCCTGATTATGCCTACATGACAGCCTATTGTGATGCCTTTTTCAATATTAATTGCTGCTTAATTTATAGTCAGAGATTTTGCACAAATGTCTAGCCAGTGATAATTATATTTTCCAACATTACTTGCAGTTTGGTCATTGATTTTGCCCAAATGTACAGTCACTGTTCAAGCAGTTTTTTAACATTTCTTGCTCTTGCCAAATGGCCGTTGCCTGATGATGCCATTTTTCACAATTTCATACAATTTTAACTGTCATTTTGCACAAATGGCTGGCCACTGCTGATGTCATTTTTCAACATTTCTAGTATTTTTGTCAGTCATTTTGTCCAAATACCTGGCCAGTGTAGGTGCCATTTTTCACCTTTTCTTATACTTTGAACTGTAATTTTGCACAAATGATAAGCCACTGGTGATGCCATTTTTCAAATTTCATTGCTGTTTGTTCTGTGATTTTGCTCAAATGTCTGGCCACTGGTGATAACTATTTTTAACATTTTTGCCATCAGTTCAATGATTTAGAACAAATGAACAGCTGATGATGATGCCATTTTCCTTTTCTTGGAGTTTTGTCAATGATTTTTGCACATATGGCCAGCCCCTGGTGATTCCATTTTTCATCATTTCTTCCAGTTTGGCCTGTGATTTTACTCAAATGGACATCTCCTGGTCATGCAGTTTATCAACATTTCTTGCAGTTTGGACTATGATTATGCCCAAATGGTCTGCCCCTGGTTTTGCCCTTTTTCAACATTACTAACAGTTTGGTCAGTGATTTTACCCAATTAGCCTGATAACGGTGAAGTGATTTTCAACATTTCCTGCAGTTTAGTACCTAATTATACCTATACAGCTGGCCTATAGTGATGCCTTTTTCAATATTTATTGCTGTTTAGTCAGTGATTTTGCACAAATTTCCTGCAAGTGTTGATAACATTTTTCAACATTACTTGCAGTTTGATCATTGATTTTGCCCAAATGAAGGGCCACTGGTCAAGCCGTATTTTAAATTTTTACAGTTTTGTCAGTGATCCTTCCCAAATGGCCAGTGCCTGTTGATGCCAGTTTTCACCATTTCTTACAATCTTAACTGTGATTTTGCACAAGTGGTCAGCCACTGTTGATTTTATTTTTCAACATTCCTTGCTGTTTGGTCTTTAATATTGCACAAATGGCCAGCCACTGCTAATGCAATTTTTCAACCTGTCATGTATTTTTGTCAGTGATTTTGCCCAAATGCCCTGCCAGTATAGTTACCATTTTTCACCATTTCTTACAATATGAACTGTAATTTTGCACTCAGCCAATGGTGCTGCCATTTTTAAACATTTGTTGCAGTTTGGTCTGTGATTTTGCTCAAATGTCTGGCCACTGGTGTTGCCTATTTTTAACATTTTTGCAAGTGGTTCAGTGATTTAGACCCAATGAATGGCCGCTGTTGATGAAAATTTTTTGAAAAATTCGTTCACTTTGCTGTTTGATTTTTGCCCAAATGTACATCCTTGGTTGATGCCATTTTTCAACATTTCTTGAAGTTTGTTCAGTGATTTTGCCTTAAAAAAAAAGGTCACTGATGATGGCAATTTTCAACCTTTGTTGTGGTTTTTCAATGATTTTGCACAAAAGGTCAGGCCTTGGTGACACCCTATTCAATGTTATTAGAAATTTGGTCAGGTATATTGCCCAAATTTCTGGATCCTCTTGATGCCATTTTTCAACATTTCTTTCAGATTGGTCAGTGATTTTTGCCCAAATGGCTGGCTCTTATATGCCATTTTTCAACATTACTTGCAGTTTGTTCTTCTATTTTCCCCTAATGGACAGCCCTTGTGCATGAACATTTTCAACATTACTAGTAGTTTGGTCAGTGATTTCTCCCCAAATGGCCTCATAACGGTGATACCATTTTCTACATTTCATGCAATATGTTCCTTGATTATGCCTACCAGGCTGGCCTATTGTGATGGCTTTTCCAGTACGTGGAGAATGATTTTGAAAAAATGTCCTGCCAGTGGTGATGACATTTTTCCACATTACTTGCAGTTTGATCATTGATTTTGTCCAAATGAACTGCCACTGGTCAAGCCATTTTTTAACACTTCTTGCACTTTTGTCACTGATTTTTCCCACATGTCTGTTGCCTGGTGATACCATTTTCCAACATTCTTTGCTATTTAGTGTGTGATTTTACCACAAATACTGACCACTGTTAATGTCATTTTTCAAAATTTCATTCAGTTTAGTGGGTAATTTTACCCCAATGATCATCCACTGTTGAGGCCATTTTTCAACATTTCTGGTAGTTTTCTCAGTGATTTTGCCCAAAAGCTTGTACAGTGTAGTTGACATTTTCCAACATTTCCTACCATTTGATCTGTAATTTTGTCCAAATGGTCATCCACTGTTGATGCTATTTTTTTCAACATTCTTTGCTGTTTGGTTTGTAGTTTTGCACAAAAGACCAGCCACTCTTAATTCCATTTTTCAACATTCCTTGTATTTTCGTCAGTTCTTTTGCCCAAATGCCTAGCCAGTGTTGTTGCCATTTTCACTGTTTCTTTCAATTTGAACTGTAATTTTCCCCAAATGATCTGCTATTGTTGATGCCATTTTCCAAAATTCTTTGATGTTTGGTCTGTAATTTTGCACAAAAGGCGTTCCATACTTAATGACATTTTTCAATCTTTTTTCTATTTTTGTCAGATTTTTTTGCCCAAAGGCCCAGCCAGTGTGGATGCCATTTTTCAACTTTTCTTACAATTTGAATTGTAATTTTGCTTAAATCATCGGTCACTGTTGAAGCCATTTTTCAACATTCCTTGTAGTTTGGTCTGTGATTTTTCTCAAATGGTCAGCCACTGGTGATCCCTATTTTTAACATTTTTTGCTGTTCATTAAAATTTGGATTTAGACCAAATGAATGGCCTCTGTTGATTCCATTTTTCACAATTTCATTCAGTTTGCTGAGTGATTATTGCCCAGATGGCCGGTTAATGTTGATACCAATTTTCAACTTTTCTTGCAGCTTATTCAGTGATTTTGCCTAAATAAAAAGTCTCTGGTGATGGGATTTTTCAACACATTTTGAAATTGTTTCAATGATTTTGCACAAAATGCCAGTCCTAGGTGATGCTGTGTTCAATGTTATTAGCCATTTGGTCAGGTATTTTGCCCAAATGGACTGACCTTCTTGATGCCATGTTTCCACATTTCTTTCAGTTTGGACATTGATTTTGGCCCAAATGGCCAGCCTCTGAAGAAGCCATTTTCAATATTACTTGCAGTTTGTTCAGGAATTTTCCCTAATAGTCGCCCCCTGGTACCATTTTTCAACATTAATGGTAGTTTAACAGTTACTTATCCTCAAATTACTGCCCCTTCGTGAGAGTATTTTTCACCATTTTTTCAGTTTGTACAGTGATTTTGCACAAATGATCGGCTGCTGCTGATGCCATTGTTTTCATTTCTTGCACTTTTTTCAATGATTTTTGCCCAAATGGCTGGTCCCTGATGATGCCATTTTTTAAAATATCTTGCACTTTGGTCTGTGATTTTTCTCAAATGGACTGCCAGTCATGATGCCATTTATCACCATTTCATAAAGTTTGGCTTGTGATTTTACTCAAATGGATGTTCCCTGGTCATGCAATTTATCAACATTTTTTCTAGTTTGGACTGTGATTATTCTTTAATGGTCTGCCTCTGATTTTGCCCTATTTCAACATTACTAGCAAGTTGTTCAGTGATTTTAGACAAATGAGTGGCTCATGGTGATGCTATTTTTCACAATTTTTTCAGTTTGTTTAGTGATTTTGCACAAACGAATGGCTGAAGCTGATGCCATTTTTCATCATTTCTTGCAGTTTTGTGAATGATTTTGCCCAAAAGGCCATTTCCTTGTTATGCCATTTTTCAACATTTCTTGCAGTTTGGTCTATGATTGTTATCTAACGGGCAGCCACTTATGATACTATTTTTAAACCATTTCTTCGAGTTTGTTCCGTGATTTTGCTCAAATATCCTTAACCTGGTCATGCCACTTATTAACATTTCTTGCAGCATGGACTGTGATTTTGCCGAAATTGTCCTCCCTTGGCTTTCCCCTTTTTCAACATTACCAACATTTTCGTCAGTGATTTTACCCAAATGGCCTAATAATGGTGATACCATTTTCAACATTTCATGCAATTTGCTCCTTGATTTTGCCTACCAGGATGGCCTATTCTGATCCCTTTTGCAATACTTATGGCTGTTTGGAGAATGATTTTGAACAAATGTCCTGCCAATGGTGATGATATTTTTCCACATTACTTGCAGTTTGGGCATTGATTTTGTCCAAATGAACGGCCACTGTCAAGCCATTTTTTACCACTTCTTGCACTTTTGTCACTGTTTTTTCCCACATGTTTGGTGCCTGGTGATAGCATTTTCTAACATTCTTCGCTGTTTAGTTTGTGATTTTTCACAAATGCTGACCACTGTTAATATCATTTTTCAATATTACTTTAAGTTTAGTCTGTAATTTTACCGCAATGATCAGCCACTGTTGATGCCCTTTTGAAACATTTCTTGCAGTTTTCTCTGTTATTTTGCCCAAAATCACTGCCAGTGTAGTTGCCATTTTCCTCCATTTATTACCATTTGAAGTGTAATTTGGTCCAAATGGTCCTCCGTTGTTGATGCTATTTTTTCAACATTCTTTGCTGTTTGGTTTGTAATTTTGCACAAAGGACCAGCCACTCTTAATGACATTTTTCAACATTTCTTGTATTTTTGTCAGTTCTTTTGCCCAAATGACCAGCCAGTGTTGTTGCCATTTTTCACTGTTCTTACAATTTGAACTGAAATTTTCCCCAAATGGTCGGCTATTGTTGATACCATTTTTCAAAATTCTTTGTTGTTTGGTCTGTAATTTTGCACAAAAGTCCGTCCACACTTAATGCAACTTTTCAACAATTTTTCTATTTTTGTCAGGCTTTTTGCCCAAAGTCCCGACAAGTGTAGTTGCCATTTTTCACCATTTCTTAAAATTTGAATTGTAATTTTGCATCAATAATTGGCCATTGGTGATGCCATTTTACAACATTCTTTGTAGTTTGGTCTGTGATTTTTCTCAAATAGCCAGCCACTGGTGATCCCTATTTTTAACATTTTTTTGCTGTTTTTTCAAACGCTGATTTAGACCAAATGAATGGCCATTGTTGATGCCATTTTTCACAATTTTGTTCTGTTTGCTGAGTGATTATTGCCCAGATAGCCATTAATGTTGATACCAATTTTCATCTTTTCTTGCAGTTTGTTCAGTGATTTTGCCTAAATAAAATGTAGCTGGTCATGGCATTTTTCAACACTTTTTGAAATTTTTTCAATGATTTTGTACAAAATGCCAGTCCTTGGTGGTGCTGTATTCCACGTTATTAGCAATTAGGTCAGGTATTTTGCCCAAATGGACTGACCCTCTTGATGCCATGTTTCCACATTTCTTTCAGTTTGGTCATTGATTTTTGCCCAAATGGCCAGACGATGATGAATCAATTTTCAATATAACTTGCAGTAATGGCCACTGTGGATGTCATTTTTCAAAAATTTGTTCAGCTTGCTGAGTGATTTGGGCCCAGATGGCAGGTTATTGTTGATGCAAATTTTCAACTTTTCCTGCAGTTTGTTCAGTGATTTTGCCTAAATTACATGTCGCAGTTGATGGCATTTTTCAACACTTTTAGAAATTTGTTCAATGATTTTGCATAAAATGCAAATGCTCAGTGATGCTGTATTCAACGTTATTAGCAATTTCATCAGGTATTTTGCCCAAATGGCCAGCCTCTGAAGAAGCCATTTTCAATATTAATTGTAGTTTGTTCAGGAATTTTTCCCTAATGTTGGCCCACTGGTAATTTGGCTTGTGATTTTACTCAAATGGATGTCCTCTGGTCATGCAATTTATCAACATTTTATTGTAGTTTGGACTGTGATTATTCTCTAATGGTCTGCCCCTTGTTTTGCCCTATTTCAACATTACTTAGCGATTTGGTCAGTGATTTTACACAAATGATCAGCCCATGGTGATGCTATCTTCACCATTTGTTCAGTTTCTTCAGTGATTTTGCACAAATGAGCAGCCGCTGCTGATGCCATGTTTCATTATTTCTTGCAGTTTTGTCAATGATTTTTGCCCAAAAGGCCGTTCCCTGGTGATGCCATTTTTCAACATTTCTTACAGTTTGGTCTATGATTTTTCTCTAATTTCCATTCACTGATGACGTTATTTTTAAACCATTTCTTCAAGTTTTGTCTGTGATTGTGCTCAAATGTCCTTAACCTGGTCATGCCACTTATTAACATTTCTTGCAGTTTGGACTGTGATTTTGCTGTAAGTGTCCACCCCTGCCTTTGCCCTTTTTCAACATTACCAACAGTTTGGTCAGTGATTTTACCCAAATGGCCTGGTAACTCTGATGCCATTTTCAACATTTCATGTAATTTGTTCTGTGATTATGCCTACCAGGCTGGCCTATTATCATTCCATTTACAATACTTATTGCTGTTTGGAGAATAATTTTGAAAAAATATCCTGCCAGTAGTGATGCCAATTATCCCCATTACCTGCAGTTTGGTCATTGATTTTGTCCAAATGAACGGACACTGGTCAAACCATATTTTAACACTTCTTGCACTTTTGTCAGTTATTTTTCCCACATGTCCAGTGCCTGGTGATACCATTTTCCAACATTCTTTGCTGTTTAGTGTTTGATTTTTCACAAATGCTGACCACTGTTAATGTAATTTTTTAAAATTGCTTTCATTTTAGTCTTTAATTTTACCCAGTGATCAGCCAGTGTTGATGCCATTTTTCAACATTTCTCATAGTTTTCTCAGTGATTTTGCCCAAATGCTTGGACAGTGTAGTTGCCATTTTTTACTGTTTCTTACAATTTGAACTGTAATTTTCCCCAAATGGTCAACTATGGTTGAAGCCATTTTTTAAATTTTTTTTTTTGCTGCTTGGTCTGTAATTTTGCACAAAAGGCCGGCCACAGTTAATTTCATTTTTCAATATATTTTCTATTTTTGTCAGTTTTCTTTTTTTTTTTTTTGCCCAAAAGCCCTTCCAGTATACTTTCCATTTTTCACCATTTCTTATAATTTGAATTGTAATTTTCCATAAATCATCGGCCACTGGTGATGCCATTTTTCAACATTCATTGTAGTTTCTTCAGTGATTTTTCTCAAATAGCCAGCCTCTAGTGATCCCTATTTTTAACATTTTTACTGCTTGTTCAAATTATGATTTAGACAAAAGGAATGGCCGCTGTTGATTCCATTTCTCACAATTTCATTCAGTTTGCTTAGTGATTTTTTGCCCAAATGGCCAGTTAATGTTGATGTCAATTTTCAACTCTTATTGCTGTTTGTTCAAACTTCAACTCTTATTGCAGTTTGATTTTGCCTAAATAAAAAGTCACTGATGATGGCATTTCTCAACACTTTTTGAAATATGTTCAATGATATTGCACAATATGCCAGTCTTCGATGATGCTGTATTCAATGTTATTAGCAATTTGTTCATGCATTTTGCCCAAATATACTGACCCTCTTGATGTCTTGTTTCCACAGTTCTTTCAGTTTGGTCATTGATTTATGCCCAAATGGCCAGCCTCTGATCAAGCCATTATCAATATTTCTTGCAATTTGTTCAGGAATTTTTCCCTAATGGTTGCTCACTGGTAGTGCCTTCTTTCAACATTAATAGTAGTTTGGTCAGTTATTCATCCTCAAATGACTGGCCCTTGGTGACTGTATTTTTCACCATTTGTTCAGTTTGTTCAGTGATTTTGCACAAATGATCGGCTGCTGCTGATGCCATTTTTGATCATTTCTTGCAGTTTTGTCAATGATTATTGCACAAATGGCCGGTCCCTAGTTATACCCTTTTTCAACATTACTGGCAGCTTGCTCTGTGACTTTTCTCTAATGGAAAGCCAGTCATGATTCGATTTTTCAACATTTCCTAGAGTTTGGCTTGTGATTTTACTCAAATGGATGTCCCCTGGTCATGCAATTTATCAAAATTTTTGTAGTTTGGATTGTGATTATTCTTTACTTATCTGCCCCTTGTTTTGCCCTATTTCAATATTACTAGCAGTTTGGTCAGTGATTTTACACAAATGAACATCCCATGTTGATGCTATTTTTCTGCATTTGTTCAGTTTGTTCAGTGATTTTGCACAAAAGAAAGGCCACTGCTGATGCCATTTTTCATCAATTCATGCAGTTTTGTCAATGATTTGTTCCCAAAAGGCAGTTCCCTTGTGATGTTATTTTCAACTTTTCTTGCAGTTTGGTCTGTGATTTTTCTCAAATGGACAGCCAGTCATGTAGCCATTTTTCACTATTTCCTAGAGTTTGCTTGTGATTTTAAACAAATGGATGTCTCCTGGTCATGCAATTTATCAACATTTTTTGTAGTATGGACTGTGATTATACTTTAATGGTCTGTCCCTGGTTTTGCCCTATTTCAACATTACTAGCAGTTTGTTCAGTGATTTTACACAAGTGAACAGCCGCTGCTGATGACATTTTTCATCATTTCTTGTAGTTTAGTCAATGATTTTTGCCTAAAAGGCCGTTCCCTGGTGATGCCATTTTTAACATTTCTTATAGTATGGTCTATGATTTTTTTCTAATGGCCAGACACTGATAATGCTATTTTTAAATCATTTCTTCGAGTTTGGTCTGTGATTTTGCTCAAATGTCCTTAACCTGGTCATGCCACTTATTAATATTTCTTGCAGTTTGGACTGTCATTTTGCCATAATTTTTCAACCCTGGTTTTGCCTTTTTTCAACATTACCAACAGTTTGGTCAGTGATTTTACCCAATTAGCCTGATAACGGTGATGCTATTTTCAACATTTCATGCAATCTGTTCCCTGATTTTGCCTACCAGGCTGGCCTATAGTGATGCCTTTTGGAATACATATGGCTGTTTGGGGAATTATTTTGAACAAATTTCCTGCCAGTGGTGATGACAATTTTCCCCATTACTTGCAGTTTGGTCATTGATTTTGTCCAAATGCACGGCCACTGGTCAAGCTATTTTTTAATACTTCTTGCACTTTTGTCACTGATTTTTCCCATATGTCCGGTGCCTGGTGATACCATTTTTCAACATTCTTTGCTGTTTAGTGTGTGATTTTCCACAAATGCTGACCATTGTTAATGTTATTTTTCAAAATTTCTTTCAGTTTAGTCTGTAGTTTTACCTCAGTGATCAGTCTCTATTGAGGCCATTTTTCAACATTTCTGGTAGTATTCTCAGCGATTTTACCCAAAAGCCCATCCAGTGTACTTGCCATTTTCCACCATTTCTTACCATTTGAACTGTAATTTTGTCCATATGGTCATCTACTGTTGATGCCATTTTTTCAACATTCTTTGCTGTTTGGTTTGTAATTTTGCCCAAAAGACTGGCCACTCTTAATGCCATTTTTCAACATTTCTTGTATTTTTGTCAGTTCTTTTGCCCAAATGCCCATCCAGTGTTGTTGCCATTTTTCACAGTTTCTTACAATTTGAAATGTAGTTTTCCCCAAATGGTCGGCTATTGTTGATGCCATTTTTCAAAATTCTTCGCTCTTTGTTCTGTAATTTTGCACAAAATGCCATCCACACTTAATGTCATTTTTCAACATTTTTTTTCTATTTTTTGTCAGTTTGTTTTGGTTTTTTTTTTTTTTTTTGCCCAAAGGCCTGGCCAGTGTAGTTGCCATTTTTCACCATTTCATATAATTTGAATTGTAATTTTGCATAAATCATTGCCCACTGGTGATGCCATTTTTCAACATTCCTTGTAGTTTGGTCTGTGATTTTTCTCAAATGGCCAGCCACTGGTGATCCCTAGTTTAAACATTTTTTGCTGTTTGTTCAAAATTTGATTTAGACCAAATCAATAGCTGCCGTGGATGCCATTTTAAGCAATTTCATTCAGTTTGCTTAGTGATTATTTGCCCAGTTAGCAGGTTAATGTCTATTCCAATTGTGAACTTTCCTTGAAGTTTGTTCAGTGATTTAGCCTAAATAAAAATTGCTGTTGATGGCATTTTTTAACACTTTTTGAAATTTGTTCAATGATTTTTCACAAAATGCCAGGCCTAGGTGATGCTATATTCAACATTATTAGCAATTTGGTCAGGTATTTTGCCCACATAGTCTGACCCTCTTGATGCCATGTTTCCACATTTCTTTCAGTTTGGTCACTGATTTTTGCCCAAATGGACAGACTCGGATGAAGCCATTTTCAATATTACTTGCAATTAGTTCAGGAATTTGTCCCTAATGGTTGCCCACTGATAGTGCCTTTTTTCAACATTAATAGTAACTTGGTCAGTTATTTATCCTCAAATGACTGTTCCTTGTGGAGGGTATTTTTCAGCATTTTTTCAGTTTGTACAGTGATTTTGCACTAATGATCGGCCACTGCTGATACCTTTCTTATCAGTGCTTGTAGTTTTGTCAATGACTTTTGCCCAACGGGCCAGTCCCTGATGATGCCATTTATCAACATTTCTTGCAGTTTGGTCTGTGATTTTTCTCAAATGAACATCCAGTCATAATGCCATTTTTCACGATTTCCTAGAGTTTGGCTTGTGATTTTATTCAAATGGATGTCTCCTGGTCATGGAATTTATCACCCTTTTCTGTAGATTGGACTCTAGATTATTCTCTAATGTTCTACCCCTGGTTTTGCCCTATTTCAACATTACCAGCAGTTTGGTCTGTGACTTTACACAAATGAGCGGCTCATGGTGATGGTATTTTACACCATTTGTTCAGTTTGTTCAGTGATTCTGAACAAATGATCGGCCGCTGCTGATGCCATTTGTCATCATTTCTTGCAGTTTTGTCTATGATTTTTCCCAAATGGCTAGTCACTGGTGATGTCATTTTTCAATATATCTTACAGTTTATTCTTTGATTTTTCTCAAATGGACAGCTAATCATGATGCCAATTTTCACCATTTCCTATAGTTTGGTTTGTGATTTTCCTCAAATGTCCTTAACTTGGTCATGCCTCTTATTAACATTTCTTGCAGTTTGGACTGTGATTTTGCCGTAATTGTCCACCCCTGCCTTTGCCCTTTTTCAACATTACCAACAGTTTGGTCAGTGATTTTACCCAAATGGCCTGATAACACTGATGCCCTTTTCAACATTTCATGCAATTTGTTCCCTGATTATGCCTACCAGGCTGGCCTATTGTCATTCCATTTGCAATACTTATTGGTATTCAAAAAATTATTTTGAAAAACTGTCCTGCCAGGGGTGATGCCAATTATCCCCATTACTTGCAGTTTGGTCATTGATTTTGTCCAAATGAACGGCCACTGGTCAAGCCATTTCTTAACACTGTTTGCACTTTTGTCAGTTATTTTTCCCACATGTCCAGTTCCTGGTGATACCATTTCGCAACATTCTTTGCATTCTTAGTGTTTGATTTTCACAAATGCTGCCAATGTTAATGTCATTTTTTAAAATTGCTTTCATTTTAGTCTAAAATTTTATCCAGTGGTCAGCCACTGTTGATGCCGTTTTTCAACATATCTGGTAGTTTTCTCAGTGATTTTGCCCAAAAGCCTAGACAGTATAGTTGTGATTTTACACCATTTCTTACAACTTAAATGGAAATCTTTTCCAAATGGTCATCCACTGTTGATGCCATTTTTTTTTCAACATTCAACATGTTTGGTTTATAATTTTGCAGAAAAGACCTGCTACTCTTACTGCAATTTTTCAACATTTCTTGTATTTTTGTCAGTTCTTTTGCCCAAATGCCCAGCAAGTGTTGTTGCCTTTTTTCACCGTATCTTACAATTTGAACTGTGATTTTCCCCAAATGGTCGGCTATTGTTGATGTCATTTTGCAATATTCTTTGCTGTGAGGTCTGTAATTTTGCACAAAAGGCCGTCCACACTTAATGCCATTTTTCAACATTTCTTGTATTTTTGTCAGTTCTTTTACCGAAATGCCCAGCCAGTGTTGTTGCAATTTTTCACCATTTCACACAATTTGAATTGTAATTTTGCACAAATCATCGGCCACTTGTGATGCCATTTTTCAACATTAGGTGTAACTTGGTCTGTGATTTTTCTCAAATGGCCGGCTACTGGTGATCCCTAGTTTTAACATTTTTTGCTCTTCGTTCAAAAATTGATTTATACCAAATGATTGGATGCTGTTGATGCCATTTTTCAGAATTTCATTCATTTTGCTGAGTGATTGATGCCAAGATAACCGGTTAATGTTGATACCAATTTTCAACTTTTCTTGCAGTTTGTTCAGTGATTTTGTCTGAATAAAAAAGTCGCTGGTGATGGCATTTTTCAACACTTTTTGAAATTTGTTCAATGATTTTGCACAAAATTCCAGACCTCGGTGATGCTGTATTCAACGCTATTAGCAATTTGGTCATGTATTTTGCCCAAATGGACTGACCCTCTTGATGCCATGTTTCCTGATTTCTTTCAGTTTGGTCATTGATTTTTGCCCAAATGGCCAGCATCTGATGAAGCCATTTTCAGTATTACTTGCAGTTTGTTCAGGAATTTTTTCCTAATGGTCACCACCTGGTTCTGCCCTTTTTCAACATTCATAGTAATTTGCTCAGAAATTTATCCTCAAATGACTGGCCCTTGGTGAGGGTATTTTTCAGCCTTTTATCAGATTGTACAGTGATTTTGCACAAACGATCAGCCGCTGCTAATGCCATTTTTGATCATTTCTTGAAGTTTTGTCAATGATTTTTGCCCAAATGGTCAGTCACTGGTGATGCCATTTTTCAACATTTCTTGCAATTTGGTCTGTGATTTTTCTCAAAAGGGCAGCCAGTCATTTTTCACCATTTCCTAGAGTTTGGCTTCTGATTTTACTCAAATTGATGTCCTCTGGTCATGCAATTTATCAACCTTTTATTGGAGTTTGCTCTGTGATGATTCTCTAATGGTCTGCCCCTGGTTTTGCTCTATTTCAACATTACTAGCAGTTTGGTCAATGATTTCACACAAATGAGCGGCCAGGGTGATCCTATTTTCACCATTTGTTCAGTTTCTTCAGTGATTTTGCACAAATGATCGGCCGCTGCTGAGGCCATTTTTCATCATTTCTTGCAGTTTTGTCAATGATTTTTGCCCATAGGCTGCTCCATGGTGATGCCATTTTTCATCATATTTAGCAGTTTGGTCTATGATTTTCCTCTCATGGAGGAAATCACCACCCAATGATGATTCTATTTTTAAACCATTTCTTCGAGTTTGGTCTGTGACTTTGCTCAAATATCTGTAACCTGTTCATGCCATTTATTAACATTTCTTGCAGTTTGGACTGTGATTTTGTGGAAATTGTTCCTCCCTGCTTTTTCCTTTTTCATCATTACCAACAGATTGGTCAGTGATGTTACCTAATTGGCCTGAAAATGGTGAAGCCATTTTCAACATTTCATGCAATTTTTTCCTTGATTATGCCTACCTGGCTCGCCTCTTGTAATGCCTTTTGTAATACTTATTGCTGTTTGGTGCATGATTTTGACAAATGCCCTGCAATTGCTGATGACATTTTTCCAAATTACTTGCAGTTTTTTTCATTGATTTTGTCCAAATGAACGGCCACTGCTCAAGCCATTTTTAACACTTCATGCAATTTTGTCAGTTATTTTTCCCACCTCTCCGGTGCCTGATGATACCATTTTCAACATCTTTTGCTGTTTGTTTAGTGTGTGATTTTCCACAAATGCTGACCACAATTAATGTCATTTTTCAACAATTCTTTCAGTTTAGTCTGTAAGGTTAACCAATTATCAGCCACTGTTGATGCCATTTTTCAACTTTTCTTGTAGCTTTCTCAGTGATTTTGCCCAAAAACCCGGCCAGTGTAGTTGCCAATTTCCACCATTTCTTACCATTTGAACCATAATTAGGTCCAAATGGTCATCCAATATTGATGCCATTTTTTCAACATTCTTTGCTGTTTGGTTTGTAATTTTGCACAAAAGACTGGCCACTCTTAATGCCCTTTTACAACATTTCTTGTATTTTTGTCAGTTCTTTTGCCCTAATGCCTAGCCTGTGTTGTTGCCATTTCACCGTTTCTTACAATTTGAACTGTAATTTTCCCCAAATGATCGGCTATAGGTGATGCCATTTTTCAAAATTCTTTGTTGTTTGGTCTGTAATTTTGCACAAAAGGCCCATCACTTAATGCCATTTTACAACATTTCTTGTCTTTTAGTCAGTTCTTTTGCCAAATGCCCAGCTAGATTTTTTGCCATTTTTCAGCTTATCGTACAATATAAACTGAGATTTTCCCCAAATGGTCAGCTATTGTTGAAGCCATTTTTCAAAGTTCTTTGCTCTTTGTTCTGTAATTTTGCACTAAAGGATGGCCACACTTAATGCCATTTTTCAACATTTCTTGTTTTTTTTTTTCAGTTCTTTTGCCCAAATGCCCAGCCAGTATTGTTGCCATTTTTCACCGTTTCTTACAATTTGAACTGTAATATTCCCTAAATTATCAGCTATTGTTGATGCCATTTTTCAAAATTCTTTGCTATTTGGTCTGAAATTTTGTGAAAAGGCCATCCACACTTAATGCCATTTTTCAACTTTTTTTCTATTTTTGTCAGTTTTTTTATGCCTAAAAGCCCGGCCAGTGTACTTTCCATTTTTCACCATTTCTTACAATTTGAAATTCAATTTTGCATAAATCATCGGCCACTGATGGTGCCATTTTTCAACATTCTTTGTCATTTGGTCAGTGATTTTTCTCAAATGTCCGGCAACTGGTCATCCCTATTTTCAACATTTTTACTGTTTGTTCAAAATTTGATTTAGACAAAATGAATGGCTGCTCTGGAATCTATTTTTCACAATTTCATTCAGTTTGCTTAGTGATTTTTGCCCAGATGGCCGGTTAATGCTGATGCCAATTTTCAACTCTTATTGCAGTTTGTTCAAACAGCAACTCTTATTGCAGTTTGATTTTGCCTAAATAAAAAGTCGCTGATGATGGAATTTCTCAACACTGCTTGAAATATGTTCAATGATATTGCACAATATGCCAGTCCTTGGTGGTGCTGTATTCAACGCTATTAGCAATTTGGTCAGGTATTTTGCCCAAATGGACTGACCCTCTTGATTCCTTGTTTCCACATTTCTTTCAGTTTGGTCACTGATTTTTGCCCAAATGGCCAGCCTCTGATGAAGCCATTTTCAATATTACTTGAAGTTTGTTCAGGAATTTTTCCCTAATGGTGCCCACTTTTAGTGCCCTCTTTCAACATTAATAGTAGTTTGGTCAGTTATTTATCCTCAAATGACTGGCCCTTGGTGACTGTATTTTTCACCATTTGTTCAGTTTGTTCAGTGATTTTGCACAAATGATCGGCCGCTGCTGAGGCCATTTTTCATCATTTCTTGCAGTTTTGTCAATGATTATTGCACAAATGGCTGGTCCCTGGTTATACCGTTTTTCAACATTACTGGCAGTTTTGTCTGTGATTTTTCTCCAATGGACAGCCAGTCATGATGCCATTTTTCACCACTTCCTAGAGTTTGGCTTATGATTTTACTCAAATGGATGTCCCTACCTCATGCAATTTATCACGTTTTTGTGTAGTTTGGACTCTTGATTTTCTAACGGTCTGGCCCTGGTTTTGCCCTATTTCAACATTACCAACGGTTTGGTCAGTGATTTTACACAAATGAGCGAACCCATGGAGATGCTATTTTCTCCATTTGTTCATTTTGTTCAGTGATCTAGCACGAATGAACTGATGATGATGCCATTTTTCATCATTTCTTGCAGTTTTGTCAATGATTTTTGCTCAAAAGGCCAATTCCTGGTGATGCCATTTTTCTACATTTCTTGCAGTTTGGTCTATGATTTTTCTCTATTGGCCAGCCACTGATGATGCGATTTTTAAACCATTTTTTCGAGTTCGGGCTATGATTTTGCTCAAATGTCCTTAACCTGATCATGCCACTTATTAAAATTTCTTGCAGTTTGGACTGTGATTTTGCCAAAATTTTCCGCCCCTGGTTTTGCCCTTTTTCATCATTACCAACAGTTTGGTCAGTGATTTTACCTAAATGGCCTGATAACGTTGATGCCATTTTCAACATTTCATGCAATTTGTTCCCTGATTATGCTTACCAGGCTGGCCTATTGTGATGCCTTTTGCAATACATATGGCTGTTTGGGGAATGATTTTGAACAAATGTCCTGCCAGTGGTGATGACAATTTTCCCCATTACTTGCAGTTTGGTCATTGTTTTTGTCCAAATGCACGGCCACTGGTCAAGCTATTTTTTGCACTTTTGTCATGGATTTTTCCCACACATCCGGTGTCTGGTGATATGATTTTCCAACATTCTTTGTTGATTTTCCACAAATGCTGACCACTGTTAATATCATTTTTGAAAATTTCTTTCAATTTAGTCTGTAATTTTACCCCAATGATCAGCCACGGTTGTTGCCCTTTTTCAACATTTCTTGTAGTTTTCTCAGTGCTTTTGCCCAAAAGCCCAGCCAGCATACTTGCCTTTTTCCACAGTTTCTTACCATTTGAACTGTAATTTTGTCCAAATGGTCATCTAATGTTGATGGAATTTTTTCAACATTCTTTGCTGTTTGGTTTGTAATTTTGTACAAAAGACCAGCCATGCTTAATGATGTTTTTCAACATTTCTTGTATTTTTGCCAGTTCTTTTGCCCAAATGCCCACCCAGTGTTGTTGCCATTTTTCACCATTTCTTACAATTTGAAGTGTATTTTTCCCCAAATGGTCGGCTATTGTTGATGCCATTTTTCAAAATTATTTGCTCTATGTTCTGTAATTTGCACAAAATGCCATCCACACTTAATGCCATTTTCAACATTTTTTTTCTATTTTTATCAATTTTTTTACCCAAAGGCCTGGCTAGTGTAGTTGCCATTTTTCACAATTTCTTACTATTTGAATTGTAATTTTGCATAAATCATTGGCCACTGGTGATGCCATTTTTCAACATATGCTGTATTTTCTTCTGTGATTTTTCTCAAATGGCCTGCCACTGGTGATCCCTATTTTTAACATTTTTTTGCTGTTTGTTCAAAATTTGATTTAGACTAAATCAATGGCTGCCATGGAAGCTATTTTTCACAATTTCGTTCAGTTTGCTGAGTGATTGTTGCCCAGTTAGCAGGTTAATGTCTGTGCCAATTGTCAACTTTCCTTGCAGTTTGTTCAGTGATTTTGCCTAAAATAAAAATCGCTGTTGATGGCATTTTTTAACAGTTTTTGAAATTTGTTCAATGATTTTGTACAAAACAGCAGGCCTAGGTGTTGCTATATTCAACATTATTAGCAATTTGGTCAGGTATTTTGCCCACATAGTCTGACCCTCTTCATGCCATGTTTCAACATTACTTTCAGTTTGGTCACTGATTTTTGCCCAAATGGGCAGCCTCTTATGAAGCCATTTTCAATATTACTTGCAGTTTGTTCAGGAATTTTTCCCTAATGGATGCCCACTGGTAGTGCCCTTTTTCAACATTAAAAGGTCAGCTTGGTCAATAGTAGCTTGGTCAGTTATTTATCCTCAAATGACTGTCCCTTGTGGAGGGTATTTTTCAGCATTTTTTCAGTTTGTACAGTGATTTTGCACAAATGATCAGCCACTGCTGATGCCTTTTTATCAGTGCTTGTACTTTTGTCAATGATTTTTGCCCAACTGGCTGGTCCCTGATGATGCCATTTTTCAACATTTCTTGCAGTTTGGTCTGTGATTTTTTTTCAAATGGACAGCCAGTCATGATGCCATTTTTCACCATTTCCTAGAGTTTGGCTTGTGATTTTACTCAAATGGATGTCTCTTGTTCATGGAATTTATCACCCTTTTCTGTAGTTTGGACTCTTGATTATTCTCTAATGGTCTGCCCCTGGTTTTGCCCTATTTCAACATTACCAGCAGTTTGGTCTGTGATTTTACACAAATGAGAGGCCCATGGTGATGCTACTTTTCACCATTTGTTCACTTTGTTCTGTGATCTTGCACAAATGAACATCCGTTGCTGATGCCATTTTTCATCATTTCTTGCAGTTTTGTCAATGATTTTTGCCCAAATGGCTGGTCCCTGGTGATGCCATGTTTCAACATATCTTTCAGTTTATTCTTTCATTTTTCTCAAATGGACAGCTAATAATGATGTCAATTTTCACCAATTCCTAGAGTTTGGTTTGTGATTTTGCTCAAATGTCCTTAACCTGGTCATGCCTCATATTAACATTTCTTGCAGTTTGGACTGATTTTGCCGAAATTGTCCGCCCTTGGCTTTGCCCTTTTTCAACATTACTAACAGTTTGGTCAGTGATTTTACCCAAATGGCCTGGTAACGCTGATGCCATTTTCAACATTTCATGTAATTTGTTCCGTGCTTACGCCTGCCAGGCTGGCCTATTGTGATGCCTTTTGCAATACATATGGCTGTTTGGGGAATTATTTTGAACAAATGTCCTGCCAGTGGTGA
This sequence comes from Rhynchomys soricoides, assembly GCA_019843965.1. Lineage (NCBI taxonomy): Eukaryota > Metazoa > Chordata > Mammalia > Rodentia > Muridae > Rhynchomys > Rhynchomys soricoides. The sequence goes on along the minus strand of JADRCH010000372.1, from coordinate 221,427 downwards.
TGACAATTTTCCCCATTACTTGCAGTTTGGTCATTGCTTTTGTCCAAATGAACGGCCACTGGTCAAGCCATTTTTTGCACTTTTGTCATGGATTTTTCCCACATGTCTGGTGTCTGGTGATACCATTTTCCAACATTCTTTGCTGTTTTATGTGTGATCTTCCACAAATGCTGACAACTGTTCATGTTATTTTTCAACATTTCTTTCAATTTAGTCTGTAATTTTACCCCAATGATCAGCCACTGTTGATGCCCTTTTACAACATTTCTTGTAGTTTTCTCAGTGATTTTGCCCAAAAGCCCAGCCAGCATACTTGCCTTTTTCCACAATTTCTTACCATTTGAACTGTAATTTTGTCCATATGGTCATCTACTGTTGATGGAATTCTTTCAACATTCTTTGCTGTTTGGTTTGTAATTTTGTACAAAAGACCAGCCATGCTTAATGATGTTTTTCAACATTTCTTGTATTTTTGCCAGTTCTTTTGCCCAAATGCCCACCCAGTGTTGTTGCCATTTTTCACCATTTCTTACAATTTGAAGTGTATTTTTCCCCAAATGGTCGGCTATTGTTGATGCCATTTTTCAAAATTATTTGCTCTATGTTCTGTAATTTGCACAAAATGCCATCCACACTTAATGCCATTTTCAACATTTTTTTTCTATTTTTATCAATTTTTTTACCCAAAGGCCTGGCTAGTGTAGTTGCCATTTTTCACAATTTCTTACTATTTGAATTGTAATTTTGCATAAATCATTGGCCACTGGTGATGCCATTTTTCAACATATGCTGTATTTTCTTCTGTGATTTTTCTCAAATGGCCTGCCACTGGTGATCCCTATTTTTAACATTTTTTTGCTGTTTGTTCAAAATTTGATTTAGACTAAATCAATGGCTGCCATGGAAGCTATTTTTCACAATTTCGTTCAGTTTGCTGAGTGATTGTTGCCCAGTTAGCAGGTTAATGTCTGTGCCAATTGTCAACTTTCCTTGCAGTTTGTTCAGTGATTTTGCCTAAAATAAAAATCGCTGTTGATGGCATTTTTTAACAGTTTTTGAAATTTGTTCAATGATTTTGTACAAAACAGCAGGCCTAGGTGTTGCTATATTCAACATTATTAGCAATTTGGTCAGGTATTTTGCCCACATAGTCTGACCCTCTTCATGCCATGTTTCAACATTACTTTCAGTTTGGTCACTGATTTTTGCCCAAATGGGCAGCCTCTTATGAAGCCATTTTCAATATTACTTGCAGTTTGTTCAGGAATTTTTCCCTAATGGATGCCCACTGGTAGTGCCCTTTTTCAACATTAAAAGGTCAGCTTGGTCAATAGTAGCTTGGTCAGTTATTTATCCTCAAATGACTGTCCCTTGTGGAGGGTATTTTTCAGCATTTTTTCAGTTTGTACAGTGATTTTGCACAAATGATCAGCCACTGCTGATGCCTTTTTATCAGTGCTTGTACTTTTGTCAATGATTTTTGCCCAACTGGCTGGTCCCTGATGATGCCATTTTTCAACATTTCTTGCAGTTTGGTCTGTGATTTTTTTTCAAATGGACAGCCAGTCATGATGCCATTTTTCACCATTTCCTAGAGTTTGGCTTGTGATTTTACTCAAATGGATGTCTCTTGTTCATGGAATTTATCACCCTTTTCTGTAGTTTGGACTCTTGATTATTCTCTAATGGTCTGCCCCTGGTTTTGCCCTATTTCAACATTACCAGCAGTTTGGTCTGTGATTTTACACAAATGAGAGGCCCATGGTGATGCTACTTTTCACCATTTGTTCACTTTGTTCTGTGATCTTGCACAAATGAACATCCGTTGCTGATGCCATTTTTCATCATTTCTTGCAGTTTTGTCAATGATTTTTGCCCAAATGGCTGGTCCCTGGTGATGCCATGTTTCAACATATCTTTCAGTTTATTCTTTCATTTTTCTCAAATGGACAGCTAATAATGATGTCAATTTTCACCAATTCCTAGAGTTTGGTTTGTGATTTTGCTCAAATGTCCTTAACCTGGTCATGCCTCATATTAACATTTCTTGCAGTTTGGACTGATTTTGCCGAAATTGTCCGCCCTTGGCTTTGCCCTTTTTCAACATTACTAACAGTTTGGTCAGTGATTTTACCCAAATGGCCTGGTAACGCTGATGCCATTTTCAACATTTCATGTAATTTGTTCCGTGCTTACGCCTGCCAGGCTGGCCTATTGTGATGCCTTTTGCAATACATATGGCTGTTTGGGGAATTATTTTGAACAAATGTCCTGCCAGTGGTGATGACAATTTTCCCCATTACTTGCAGTTTGGTCATTGCTTTTGTCCAAATGAACGGCCACTGGTCAAGCCATTTTTTGCACTTTTGTCATGGATTTTTCCCACATGTCTGGTGTCTGGTGATACCATTTTCCAACATTCTTTGCTGTTTTATGTGTGATCTTCCACAAATGCTGACAACTGTTCATGTTATTTTTCAACATTTCTTTCAATTTAGTCTGTAATTTTACCCCAATGATCAGCCACTGTTGATGCCCTTTTACAACATTTCTTGTAGTTTTCTCAGTGATTTTGCCCAAAAGCCCAGCCAGCATACTTGCCTTTTTCCACAATTTCTTACCATTTGAACTGTAATTTTGTCCATATGGTCATCTACTGTTGATGGAATTCTTTCAACATTCTTTGCTGTTTGGTTTGTAATTTTGTACAAAAGACCAGCCATGCTTAATGATGTTTTTCAACATTTCTTGTATTTTTGCCAGTTCTTTTGCCCAAATGCCCAGGCAGAGTTGTTGCCATTTTTCACTGTATTTTACAATTTGAACTGAGTTTTTTTCCCAAATGGTCAGCTATTGTTGATGCTATTTTTCAAAATTCTTTGCTGTTTGATCTGTAATTTTGCACAAAAGGCTGTCCACACTTAATGCCATTTTTCAACATTTCTTGTATTTTTGTCCATTCTTTTGCTGAAATGCCCAGCCAGTGTTGCCATTTTTCATCATTTCATACAACTTGAATTGTAATTTTGCATAAATCATCGGCCACTTGTGATGCTATTTTTCAACATTAGTTGTAATATGGTCTGTGATTTTTCTCAAATGGCCGGCTACAGGTGATCCCTAGTTTTAACATTTTTTGCTCTTTGTTCAAAATTTGATTTAGACCAAATGAATGGAGCTGTTGATGCCATTTTTCACAATTTCGTTCAGTTTGCTGAGTGATTGTTGACGAGATAGCCAGTTAATGTTGATGCCAATTTTAAACTTTTCTTGCAGTTTTTAAAGTGATTTTGCCTGAATAAAAACTCTCTGGTGATGGCATTTTCAACACTTTTTGAAATTTGTTCAATGACTTTGCACAAAATGCCAGACCTCAGTGATGCTGAATTCAATGCTATTAGCAATTTGTTCAGGTATTTTGCCCAAATGGACTGACCCTCTTCATGCCACGTTTCCACATTTCTTTCAGTTTGGACATTGATATTTGCCCAAATGGCCAGCCTCTGATGAAGCCATTTTCAATATTACTTGCAGATTATTCGGGAATTTTTCCCTAATGTTCAACCCCTGGTAGTGCTCTTTTTCAACATTAATAGTAGTTTGGTCAGTAATTTATCCTCCAATGACTGGCCCTTGGTTATAGTATCTTTCACCATTTTTTCAGTTTGTACAGTGATTTTGCACAAATGATCAGCCACTGCTGATGCCTTTTTATCAGTGCTTGTACTTTTGTCAATGATTTTTGCCCAAAAGCCCGGCCAGTGTAGTTGCCATTTTCCACCATTTCTTACAATTTGAACCGTCATTAGGTCCAAATGGTCTTCTACTGTTTATGACATTTTTCAAAATTCTTTGTTGTTTGGTCTGTAATTTTGCACAAAAGGCTGATCAACACTTAACACAGTTTTTCAACTTTTTTTCTATTTTTATCAGTTTTTTTGTTGTTTTTTTTTTACCCAAATGCCCGGCCAGTGTAGTTGCCGTTTTTGACCATTTCTTACAATTTGAATTGTAATTTTGCATAAATCATCAGCCACTGGTGATGCCATTTTTCAACATTCATTGTAGTTTGGGCTGTGATTTTTCTCAAATGGCCTGCCACTGGTGATCCTTATTTTTAACATTTTTTGCTGTTTGTTCAAAATTTTATTTAGACTAAATGAATGAACCCTGTGGATGCCATTTTTCACAATTTCGTTCAGTTTGCTGAGTGATTATTGATGAAATAGCCGGTTAATGTTGATGCCAATTTTCAACTTTTCTTACAGTTTGTTCAGTGATTTTGCTTGAATAAAAAGTCGCTGGTGATGGTATATTTCAGCACTTTTAGAAATTTGTTCAATGATTTTGCACAAAATGCCAGACCACAGTGATGCTGTATTCAACGCTATTAGCAATTTGGTCAGGTATTTTGCCCAAATGGAAAAACCCTCTTGATGCCATGTTTCCACATTTCATTCAGTTTGGTCATTGATTTTCGCCCAAATGGCCAGTCAGTGGTGATGCCATTTTTCAACATTTCTTGCAGTTTGTTCTGTGATTTTTCTCAAAACGACAGCCAGTCATGGTGCCATTTTTCACCATTTCCTAGAGTTTGGCTTCTGATTTTAATCAAATGGATGTCCCCTGTTCATGCAATTTATGAACATATTTTGTAGTTTGGAGTGAGATTATTCTCTAATGGTCTGCCTCTGGTTTTGCCCTATTTCAACTTTACTAGCGGTTTGGTCAGTGATTTTACACAAATGAGCGGCCGATGGTGATGATATTTTTCTCCATTTATTCAGTTGGTTCAATGATTTTGCACAAATGAACGGCTGCTGCTTATGCCATTTTCCATCATTTCTTGCAGTTTTGCCAATGATTTTTGCCCAAAAGGCCATTCCCTGGTGATGCCATTTTTCCACATTTCTTGCAGTTTGGTCTATGATTTTTCTTAATGGCCAGCCACTGATGATGCTATTTTTAAACTATTTCTTCTAGTTTGGTCTGTGATTTTGCTCAAATGTCCGCAATCTGGTCATACCATTTATTGACATTTCTTCCAATTTGAAATGTTATTTTGCCAAAAATGTCTGCCCTTGACTTTCATTTTTCAACATTACCAAGAGTTTGGTCAGTGATTTTACCCAAAGGGCTTAATAACAGTGATGCAATTTTCAATATTTCGTGCAATTTGTTGCCTGATTATGCCTACCAGCCTGGCCTATTGTGATGCCTTTTGCAATACTTAGTGCTGTTTGGAGAATGATTTTGAACAAATGTCCTGCCAGTGGTGATGACATTTTTCCACATTACTTGCAATTTGTTCATTGGTTTTGTCCAAATGAACGGCCACTGGTCAAGCCATTTTTTAACACTTCTTGCAGTTTTTTCTGTGATTTTCCCACATGTCCGCTGCCTGGTGATACCATTTTCCAACATTCTTTGCTGTTTAGTGTGTTATTTTCCACAAATGCTGACCACTGTTAATGTCATTTTTCAACATTTCTCAGTTTAGTCTGTAATTTTGCCCCAATGATCAGCCACTATTTATGCCATTTTGCAACATTTCTTGTAGTTTACTCTGTAAACAGTCAGCCACTGTTGATGCCATTTTTTTCAACATTCTTTGCTGTTTGGTCTGTAATGTTGCACAAAAAGCCAACCTCTTTTAATGCCATTTTTCAACATTACTTGTACTTTTGTCAGTGATTATGCCCAAATACATGGCCAGTGTAGTTTCCATTTTTCACCATTTCTTTCAATTTGAACTGTAATTTTGTACAAATGATCAGTCACTGGAGATGCCATTTTTCAACATTTGTTGCAGTTTGGTCTGTGATTTTGCTCAAATGGCTAGCCACTGGTGATCCCTATTTTTAACATTTTTTGCTGTTTGCTCAAATGTTGATTTAGACCAAATGAATGGCCACTGTTGATGCCATTTTTCAAAAATTCTTTCGGTTTGCTCTGTGATTTTGCCTAAATAAAAGATGGCAGGTGATGGCATTTTTCAACATTTTTTGCGGTTTCTTCAATGATTTTACAAAACGTCCAGTACTCGGTGATGCCCTATTAAATGTTATTAGCAATTTGGTCAGGCATTTTGCCCAAATAGCCAGAAACTCTTGATGCCATGTTTCAACATTTCTTTCACATTGGTCAGCGATTTTTTTCCCAAATGGCCAGTTTTGATGAAGCCATTTTCAATATTACTTGCATTTTGTTCAGGAAATTTACCCTAATGGACAACCCCTGGTAATGCCCGTTCTCAACATTACTAGTAGTTTGGTCAGTGATTTATCCTCAAATGTCAGGCCCATGGTGATGGTATTTTTCACCATTTTTTTCAGTTTTTTCAGTGATTTTGCACAAATGTACGGCCCCTCCTGGTGCCATTTTTCATCCTTTCTTGTAGTTTTGTCAATGATTTTTGCCCAAATGGCCGTCCCCTGGTGATGTCATTTTTCAAGATTTCTTGCAGGTTGGCCTTTTATTTTCCTCTAATGGCTAGCCACTGATGATGCTTGTTTTCCAACCATTTGTTAGAGTTTGGTCTGTGATTTTGCTCAAATGGCTGTATCCTGGTCATGCCATTTATTTATATTTCTTGGAGTTTGGACTGTGATTTTGCCCAAATGGCCGCCTCTGGCTTTGCCCTTTTTTAACATTACTAGCAGTTTGGTCAATGATTTTACCCAAATGGCCTGATAACAGTGACGCCATTTTCAACATTTCGTGCAGTTTGGTCCCTGATTATGCTTACAAGGCTGGCCTATTGTGATGCCTTTTTCAATATTTATTGCTATTTAGAGAATGATTTTGCACAAATATTCTGCCAGTGGAAATGAAATTTTTTAACATTACCTGCAGTTTGATCATTGATTTTGCCCAAATGAACGGCCACTAGTTAAGTGGTTTTTTAAAACTTCTTGCAATTTTGTCAGTGATTTGTCCCAGTCCAATGCCTGGTGATGCCATTTTCCAATATTCTTGGCTGATAAGTCTCTGATTTTCCACAATAGGCCGACCACAGTTAATGTCATTTATCAACATTTCTTTCAGTTTAATCTGTAATTTTTCCCAAATGGTAGGCTACTGTTGATGCCATTTTTTCAACATTCTTTGTTGTTTGGTCTGTAATTTTTCACAAAAAGCCGTCACTCTTAATGCCATTTTTCAACATTCGTTGCGGTTTGGTCTGTGATTTTGCTCAAATGACCGGCCACTGGTGATCCCTATTTTTAACATATTTGCCGTTTGATCAAATGTTGATTTAGACCAATTGAATGCCCACTGTTGATGTTATTTTTCAAAAATTCTTACAGTTTGCTCAGTGATTTTGCATAAATAATATGTCTCAAGTGAAGGCATTTTTCAACATTTTTTGTGGTTTCTTCAATTATTTTGCAAAAACATCCAGTCCTTAGTGATGCTGTATTCAATGTTATTAGCAATTTGGTCAGGCATTTGCCCAAATGGCCGGACCCTTTAGATGCCATGTTTCTACATTTCTTTCACGTTGGTCAGTGATTTTGACCCAAATAGCCAGTCTCTTATGAAGCCATTTTCAATATTACTTGAAGTTTGTTCAGGAAATTTACCCTAATGGACAGACCCTGGTAATGGCCTTTTTCAACATTTACCATTACTTGCAGTTTCCTCTGTTATTTCTAACAAATAATTTGCTCAGTGATTTTGGCCAAAAGGCCCGACCACTGTTTATGAAGTTTTCCACTATTTCTTCTACCTTGTTCTGTGAATTTGCTAAATGACTGTCCCCAGGTAATGCAATTTTTTAATATTTCTTGTATTTTTGTCAGTGATTTTTCTCAAAGAGGCCGACCACTGTTGATCCCATTTTTCAACATTTATTGCAGCTTGTTGTATCTTTTTGTTAATATGGCCCAACCCTGGGAGATGCCATTTTTTACCATTACTTGCAGTTTCGTCTATTATTTGCACAGATAGTTCGCCCCTACTTGTTCCCTTTTTCATCATTACTAGCACATTGGTAAGAGTTTTACCCAAATGTCCGGATAAAGGTGACTTGGTTTTCAACATTTCATGCAGTTTGGTCCCTGATTTGTCTACATGGTCAGCCTATAATGATGCCTTTTTTTCAGTATTTATTGCTATTTAGTCAGAGATATTGCCCAAATGGTAGGACCTTACAGATGCCATTTTCACCATTTCTTACAGTATGAAATCTAATTATTAGCACATGGTGGGACCTTTGTGATGTCCTTTTTCTACATCACTAGCAATTTGGTCAGTGATTTTGCACAAAAGGCCCTACCAATGTTGATGACCTTTTTCAATATTTCTTCTAGCTTGTTCTGTGATTTTGATAAAATGGCTGTCCCCCGGTAATGCCACATTTAAATATTTCTTGTATTTTTGTCAGAGAGTTTGCCCAAAATGCCCCATGACTGTTGATGCCATTTTTCAACACTTCTTGCAGCTTATGCTATGATTTTCCTAAAATGGCCCAGCCTTGAGAGTTGCCATTTCTGATCATTAATTGCAGTTTGATCTGTTTTTTTGCTCAAATGACCATTCCTTCATCATGCCTTTTATGAACATTGCTTGCAGTATGGACTGTAATTTTGCCCAAATAGTTCGCCCCTAGTTTTGCCCTTTTTCAACATTAATAGCATTTAAGTCCATATTTTACCCAAGTGGCCGGATAAATGTGATGCCATTTTTCCACATTTTATGCAGTTTGGTCCCTGATTTGTCCTACATGGCCAGACTATAATGATGCTTTTTTCTGTATTTATTGTCAGTGACTTTGCACAAATATCCTGCGAGTAGTGATCACACTTTTCAAATTTACTTGCAGTTTGGTCATTGAGTTTTCCTTAAAATATGGCAATGGATGAGGCCTTTTTTTTAACAATTCTTCCAAATTTGTCAGTTTTGGTTTTTTTTTTGTTTTTGTTGGGTTTTTTTGTTTTTGTTTTGTTTTTTTGCTAAATGGTTGTTTACTGTTCAGGCCGTTTTTCCACATTTCTGTCAGTTTGTTCTGTAATTTTGTGCAAATGATCATCAACCGTTGAGGCCATTTTGTAACATTTCTTGCAGTTTTTTCCATGATTTTGCCCAAATGGCAGGCCCCCATAAGTAATATTTTTTACCATTTCTTACATTTTGAAATGTATTTATTAGCACATGATTGGCCCTATGTGATGTCCTTTTTCTACACTACTTCCAATTTGGTCAGTAATTTGACCCAAAAAGCCTTACCACTGTTTATGATGTTTTTCACTATTTCTACTAGCTTGCTCTGAGATTTGGCTAAAATGGGTGGCCCTGGGTAATGCCATTTTTAAATATTTCTTATATGTTTGACAGAGATTTTGCCCAAAATGCCAGACCACTGTTGATGCCATTTTTCAACATTTCTTGCAGCTTGTTCTGTGATTTTGCTAATATGGCCCAACTTTGGGAAATGCAATTTTTTACCATTACTTGCAGTTTCCTCTGTTATTTCTAACAAATAGTTCGCCCCTACTTGTTCTCTTTTTCAACATTACTAGTCCATTGGTAAAAGTTTTGCCCAAATGTCCGGATAAAGGTGATTTGGTTTTCCTCATTTCATGCAGTTTGGTCCCTGATTTGTCTACATGGTCAGCCTATAATGATGCCTTTCTTCAATATTTACTGCTCTTTAGTCAGTGATTTTGCCCAAATGGCAGGCCCCTGTAGATGCCATTTTTGACCATTTCTTACTGTATGAAATGTAATTATTAGCACATGGCAAGCCCTTTGTGAAATCAGTTTTCTACATTACTAGAAATTTGGTCAGTGATGTTGCACAAAAGGCCTGACCACTGTTGATGATGATTTTCATTATTTCTTCTAGCTTGTTCTGTGATTTTGCTTATATGGCCGGCCCTAGGTAATGCCATTTTTCAATATTTATTGTATATTTGTCAGAGAGTTTGCCCAAAATGCCCCACGACTCTTGATGGCATTTTCCAACGTTTATTGCAGCTTGTGCTATGATTTTGCTAAAATGGCCCAGCCCTGGGAGATGCCAATTTTGACCATTACTTACTGTTTGTTCTGTTATTTTGTTCAAATGTCCATTACCTGATCATGCCATTTATGAACATTGCTTCCAGGATGGACTGTAATTTTTTCCAAATAGTTCACCCCTAGTTTGTCCCTTTTTCAACATTAATAGCATTTAGGTCAGTGCTTTACCCATGCGGCCTGTTAAATGTGACACCATTTTCCACATTTCATACAGTTTGGTCCCTGATTTGTCTACATGGTGAGCCTATAATGATGCCTTTCTTCAATATTTATTGCAGTTTAGTCTGTGATTTTGCCCAAATGGCAGGCTTCTGTAGATGCCAGTTTTCATCATTTCTTACAGTATGAAATGTAATTATTAGCACATGGCGGACCCTTTGTGGTGTGCTTTTTCCACATTACTAGCAATTTGTTCAGCACATGAGGCCCGACCACGGTTGATGATGTTTTCAGTATTTTTTCTAGTTTTTCTGAGATTTTGCTAAAATGCCTGGCCCTGGGTAATGCCATTTTTTAATATTTCTTGTATTATGTCAGAGCTTTTGCCCAATATGCCCCACGACTGTTGATACCATATTTTAACATTTCTTGCAGCTTGTTCTATAACTTTGCTAAAGTGGCCTGGCCCTGGGAGATGACATTTTTGACCATTACTTGCACTTTGGTCTGTTATTTTGCTCAAATGACCATTCCCTTGTCATGCCCTTTATGAACATTGCTTGCAGTTTGGACTATGACTTTGCCCAAATAGTTTGTCCCTTGTTTTGTCCTTTTTCAACATTATTAGCATTTAGGTCATTGTTTTTACCCAAATGGCCAGATAAATGTGACACCATTTTCCACATTTCATGCAGTTTGGTCCATGATTCATCCTACATGGCCAGCCTATAAAGATGCCATTTTTCAGTATTTATTATCAGTGACTTTGCACAAATAACTTACGAGTGGTGATCACATTTTTCAAATTTTCTTGCAGTTTGTTTATTGAGTTTGCCAAAATATACGGCCACTGATGAAGGCGTTTTTAACAATTCTTGCAGTGTTGTCAGTTATTTTTTTGCTAAATGGTCATTTACAATTCATGCCATTTTCACCATTACTTGCAGTTTCATCTGTTATTTGCTCAAATAGTTCTCCCCTAGTTGTGGTCTTTTTCAACATTACTAGCATTTTGGTCAGTGTTTTACCCAAATGTCCGGATAGAGATGACTCCATTTTCCACATTTCATGCAGTTTGGTCCCAGATTTGTCTACATGGTCAGCTTATAATGATATCTTTTTTCAATATTTATAGCTGTTTATTCATTGATTTTGCCCAAATGGCAGGCCCCTGTAGATGCCATTTTTCACTATTTCTTACAGCATGAAATGTAATTATTAGCACATGGAGGGCCCTTTTTATTGTCCTTTTTCTACATTACTAGCAATTTGTTAAGCAATTTTGCACAATAGGCCCAACCACTGTTAACGATGTTTTTCACTATTTCTTCTAGCTTGTTCTGTGATTTTGCTAAAATTGCTGGCCCTGGGTAATGCCATTTTTTAATATTTCTTTTATTTTTTCAGAGATTTTGCCCAAAATGCCCCATGACTCTTGATGCCATTTTTCAACATTTTTTTCAGCTTGTTCTGTGATTTTGCTAAAATGGTCCGGCTATGGGAGATGCCATTTTTCACCATCACTTGAAGTTTCATCTGTTATTTTGCACAGAGTTCTCCCCTAGTTGTGCCCTTTTTCAACATTTAGCATTTTGGTCAGTGTTTACCCCAAATATCCGGATAAATTTGACTCTGTTTTCCACATTTCATGCAGTTTGGTCCCTGATTGGTCTACATGGTCAGCCTAAATGATGCTTTTTTCAGTATTTATTGTCAGTGACTTTGCACAAATGTCCTCAGAGTTGTGATCACATTTTTCATGTTTACTTGCAGTTTGGTCTTTGAATTTGCCTAAAAGTATGACAGTTGATGAAGCCCTTTTTAACAATTCTTGCAGTATTGTCAGGTTTTTTTTTTGTTTTTTTGTTTTTTGTTTTTTTTGTTTTTTTGGTTTTTTTTGCTAAATGGTTGTTTACTGTTCATGCTATTTTTCTACTTTTCTTTCATTTTGGTCGGTAATTTTGCCCAAATTGATCTGCAACTGTTGAGGACATTTTGTAACATTTTTTGTAGTTTTGTCAGTGATTTTTCCCAAATGACAGGACCCAGTAGATACCATTTTTCATCATATCTTACAGTATGAAATGTAATTAATAGCAGATGGCGGGCCCCTTGTGATGTCCTTTTTCTGCATAACTAACAATTTGGTCTCTGATTTTGCACAAAAGGCACGACCACTTATGATGATATTTTTCAATATTTCTTGCAGCTTGTTCTCTGATTTTGCTAATATGGCCCAACCTTAAAAGATGCCATTTTTCATGATTACTTGCAGTTCGGTCTGTTATTTTGCCCATATAGTTCACCCCTACTTATTCCCTTTTTCAACATTACTAGCAAACTGGTCAGTGTTTTACCCAAATGGCCAGATAAATGTGACACCATGTTCCATATTTCATGCAGTTTGGGCCCTCATTTTTCTGCATGACCAGCCTATAAAGATGCCTTTTCTCAATATTTATTGTCAGTGACTTTGCACAAATGTCCTGCGAGTGATGATCAAATTTTTCAAATTTACTTGCAGCTTGATTATTTAGTTTGTCTAAAGTATGGCTACTGATGAAGTCATTTTTAACAATTCTTGCAGTTTTTCAGCTATTTTTTTGCTAAATTGTCGTTTACTGTTCAGGCCATTTTTTTACATTTCTTTCCATTTGGTTTGTAATTTTGCCCAACTGATAATCAACTGTTGAGGCCATTGTGTAACATTTCTTGTAGTTTTGTGAGTGATTTTGTCCAAACGTCAGTTGCTTGTAGATACCATTTTTCACCATTTCTTACAATATGAAATGTAATTAATAGCACATGGACTGCCATTTGTGGTGTCCTTTTTCTACATTACTAGCAATTTGGTCAGTGATTTTGCACAAAATGCCTGACCACTGATGCTGATGTTTTTCAATATCTCTTCGAGCTTGTTCTGTAATTTTGATAAAATTACTGGCCCCGTGTAATGCAATTTTTTATATTTCTTGTATTTTTGTCAGTGATTTTTCCCAAAAAGCACTACTACTGTTGATGTCAATTTTTAACATTTCTTGCAGCTTGTTCTAAGATTTTGCTAAAATGTCCAGGCCCTGGGAGATGCCAATTTTGACCATTACTTGTAGTTTGGTCTGTTATTTGGATTAAATGACCATTCACTGGTCATGCCATATATGAACATTGCTTACAGATTGGACTGTGATTTTGTCCATATTGATCGTTCCTAGATTTGAACTTTTTCAACATTACTACCATTTAGGTCAGTGTTTTACCCAAATGGCCAGCTAAATGTGATGTCATTTTTCACAGTTTATGTAGATTGGTCCATTATTTTTCCTGCATGACCAGCCTATAATGATGCCCTTTTTCAGTATTTATTGTCAGTTACTCTGCACAACTGTCCTGAGAGGGGTGATCACATTTTACAAATTTACTTGGAGTTTGATCATTGAGTTTGCCCAAAGGTATCATCACTGATAAAGCCCTTTTTAACAATTCTTGCAGTTTTGTCAGTTAATTTTGCTAAATGGTCGTTTACTGTTGATGCCATTTTTCTACATTTCGTTCTGTTTCCTCTGTAATTTTACCCAAAATATCTGCAACTGTTAAGGCCATTTTGTAACATTTCTTGTAGTTTTGTCAGTGATTTTGGCCAAATGGCAGACCCCTTAGGATAACATTTTTCAAGATTTCTTACAGTATGAAATGTATTTATTAACACATGCCGGGCCCTTTGTGATGTCCTTTTTCTACACTACTAGCAATTTGCTCAGTGATTTTGGCCAAAAGGCCCGACCACTGTTTATGAAGTTTTCCACTATTTCTTCTACCTTGTTCTGTGAATTTGCTAAATGACTGTCCCCAGGTAATGCAATTTTTTAATATTTCTTGTATTTTTGTCAGTGATTTTTCTCAAAGAGGCCGACCACTGTTGATCCCATTTTTCAACATTTATTGCAGCTTGTTGTATCTTTTTGTTAATATGGCCCAACCCTGGGAGATGCCATTTTTTACCATTACTTGCAGTTTCGTCTATTATTTGCACAGATAGTTCGCCCCTACTTGTTCCCTTTTTCAACATTACTAGCATATTGGTCAGTGTTTTACCCAAATGCAGATAAAGGTGACTCCGTTTTCCACATTTCATTCAGTTTGGTCCCTGATTTGTCTACATGGTCAGCCTATAATGATGCCTTTCTTCAATATTTATTGCTGTTTAGTCAGTGATTTTGCCTAAATGGCATTACACTGTAGATGCCGTTTTTCCCCATCTCTTACATTATGAAATGTAATTATTAACACATGGCAGGCCCTTTTTGATGTCTTTTTTCTACATTGCTAGCAATTTGGTCAGTGATTTTACACAAAAGGCCCGACCACTGTTGATGACATTTTTCAATATTTTTTCAGGCTAGTTCTCTGATTTTGCTAAAATGGCTGGCCCTGGGTAGTGCCACTTTTTTTAATATTTATTGTACTTTTGTCAGACAGCTGCCCAAAATACACCACGACTGTTGATTCCATTATTCAACATTTATTGAAGCTTGTGGTATGATTTTGCTAAAATGGCCAGGTGCTGTAAGATGCCATTTTTGACCATTACTTACAGTTCCATCTGTTATTTTGCTCAAATGACCATTCATTCCCTGATCATGCCATTTATGAACATTGCTTGCAGTTTAGACTGTGATTTTGCCCTTATTTTTCGCCCCTTGTTTTGCCCTTTTTCAACATTAGTAGCATTTAGATCAGTTTTTCCTGACTGGCTGGTTGAATGTGACCCCATTTTCAACATTTGATACACTTTGGTCCCCTATTTTTCCTGCATCTCCAGCCAATAATGATGCCTTTTCTCAATATTTATTGTCTGTGACTTTGCACAAATGTCCTGCGAGTGGTGATCATATTTTTCACATTTACTTGCAGTTTGGTCTTTGAATTTGCCCATAGGCATTGCCACTGATGAAGCCGTTTGAAAAAATTCTTAGTTTTTTCAGTTTTTTTTTTTTTTTTTTCAAAATGGTCGTTTACTGTTGATGCCATTTTTCTACATTTTTTTCAGTTTGGTCTGTATTTCTGCCCAAATGATCGGCAACAGTAAGGACCATTTTGTAACATTTCTTGTAGTTTTGTCAGTGATTTTGCCCAAATGGCAGGCCCTTGTACATACCATTTTTCACCATTTCGAACATTATTATATGTAATTATTAGCACATGGTGGGACTTTTGTTATGTTCTTTTTCTACATTACTAGCAATTTGTTCAGTGATTTTGCACAAAATACCTGACCTCTGTTTATTATGTCTTTCACTATTACTTCTAGCTTGTTCTGTGATTTTGATAAAATGGCTGGCACTGGTTAATGCCATTTTTACATATTTCTTATATGTTTGTCAGAGATTTTGCCCAAAATGCACTATGACTGTTGATGCCACTTTTGAAAACTTTTCTTGCATCTTGTTCTGTGATTATGCTTCTATGTCCCAATCCTGGGAGATGCCATTTTTCACAATTATTTGCAGTTCAGTCTGTTATTTTGCCCAAATGATTCACCCCTACCTGTTAGCTTTTTCAACATTGCTAGCAAATTGGTCAGTGTTTTACCAAAATGTCCAGATAAAGGTGACCGCATTCTCCACATTTCATGCACTTTGTCCCCTGATTTGTCTACACAATCAGCCTATTATGATGACTTTCTTTAAATTTTTATTGCTGTTTACTCAGTGATTTTTCCCAAAGGAAAGACACACTAAATTCCATTTTTCACCATTTCTTAAAGTATGAAATGTAATTATTACCACATGCCGGGCCCTTTTTTATGTCCTTTATCGAAATTACTAGCAATATGGTCACTGAATTCGAAAAAAAGACACGATCACTGTTGATGATACTTTTCACTATTTCTTCTAGCTTCTTCTGTGATTTTGCTAAAATGGCTGGCCTTGGGTAATGCCATTTTTAATTATTTCTTGTATTTTTCTCAGAGAGTCCCCAAAATGCCCCACAGCTGTTGATGCCATTTTTCTACATTTCTTGCATATTGTGCTATGATTTTCCTAAAATTGCCAGGCCCTGAGAGATGCCATTTTTGACCATTATTTGCAGTTTGGTCTGTTATTTTGCTCAAATGACCATTCCCTGATTATGCCATTTATGAACATTGCTTGCAGTATGGACTGTAATTTGGCACAAATAGTTCGCCAATTATTTTGCCCTTGTTCACCATTACTAGCATTTAGGTCAGTGTTTTACCCAAGTGGCTGGATAAATGTGATGCCATCTTCCACTTTTCACACAGTTTGATCCCAGATTTTTCCTGCATAGCCAGCCTATAATGATGATTTTTCTCAAGATTTCTATTCAGTGACTTTGCACAAATGCCCTGCGAGTGGTGATCACATTTATCAAATTTACTTGCAGTTGGGTCATTGAGTTTGCCCAACGTATGGTCACTGATTAAAGCCCTTTTTAAAAATTCTTGCAGTTTTGTCAGTTATCTTTTTTTTTTTTTAAATGGTCATTTACTGTTGATGCCATTTTTCTACATTTCTTTCAGTTTGGTCTGTATTTCTGCCCAAATGATCAGCAACAGTTGGGACCATTTTGTAACATTTCTTGTAGTTTTGTGCATGATTTTGCACAAATGGCAGGCCCCTGTAGATACGATTTTTCACCATTTCTTGCACTATGAAGTGTATTTATTAGCACATGGTGGGCCCTTTGTGATGTCCTCTTTCTACACTACTAGAAATTTGGTCAGTGATTTTGCCCAAAAGGCCCAACCAAAGTTTATGATGTTTTTCACTATTCCAGCTTATTCTGTGATTTTTCTGAATTGGCTGGCCCTGGGTAATGCCATTTTTAAATATTTCTTGTATGGTGTCAGAGATTTTACCCAAAATGCCCGACCACTCTTGATGCCGTTTTTCAACATTTCTTGCAGCTTGTTCTGTGATTTTGCTGATATGGTCCAACACTTGGAGATGCCATTTTTTACCATTACCTGCAGTTTCGTCTGTTATTTTGTGGAAATAATTTGCCCCTACTTGTGCACTTTTTCAACATTATTTGCATACTGGTCAGGGTTTTACCCAAATGTCTGCATAAAGGTGACCCCGTTTACACATTTCATGCAGTTTGGTCCCTGATATGTCTACATGGTCAACCTATAATGAAGCCTATTTTTCAGTATTTATTGCTGTTTACTCAGTGATTTTACCCAAATGGCAGGCCCATGGAGATGTAATTTTTTACCCTTTCTTACAGTATGAAATGTAATTATTAGCCCATGGCAAGCCCTTTTTGATGTCCTTTTTCTACTTTACTAGCAATTTGGTCAGTGAATTCGCACAAAGACATAACCACTGTTGATGATTCTTTTCACTCTTTCTTCTAGCTTGTTCTGTGATTTTGCTAAAATGGCTAGCCTCGGGTAATGCCATTTTTTATTATTTCTTCTATTTTTGTCAGAGAGTTTGCCCTAAATGTCCCAAGACTCTTGATGCCATTTTTTAAAACGTTTCTTACATCTTGTTCTCTGATTATGCTTATAAGGCCCAATCCTGGTTAAATGACATTTTTTACCAGTACTTGAAGTTTTGTATGTTATTTTGCCCAAATACTTCACCCCTGCTTGTTCACTTTTTCAACATTGCTAGCATATTGGTCAGTGTTCTACACAAATGTCCAGATAAAGGTGACCCCATTTTCCACATTTCATGCTCTTTGGTCCTTGATTTGTCTACACGATCAGCCTATAATGATGTCTTTATTTCAATTTTTATTGATGTTTATTCAGTGATTTTTCCCAAATGGAAGGCCACTTTAAATGTCATTTTTCACCATTTCTTACATTCTGAAATGTAATTATTAGCACATGGCGGGCCTGGTTTGATGTCCTTTTTCTACATTACTAGCAATTTGGTCAGTGATTTTGCACAAAAGGCACGACCACTGTTTATGAAATTTTTCACGATTTTTTCTAGCTTGTGCTGTGATTTTGCTGAAATGGCTGTCCCCCGGTAATGCCATTTTTTAATTTGTCTTGTATGTTTGTCAGGGAGTTTGCCCAAAATGCCCCAAGACTCTTGATGCCATTTTTCCACATTTCTTGCAGCTTGTACAATTATTTTCCTAAAATGGCCCGGCCCTGAGAGATGCCCTTTTTGACCATTACTTGAAGTTTGATCTGTCATTTTGCTCAATTGACCATTCCCTGATCATGCCATTTATGAACATTGCTTGCAGTATGAACTGTAATTTGGCCAAAATAGTTCGCAAATTATTTTGTCCTTGTGCAAGATTACTAGCATTTAGGTCAGTGTTTTACACAAGTGACTGGATAAATGTGAAGCTATTTCCACTTTTCAGGCAGCTTGGTCCCTGATTTTTCCTGCATAGCCAGCCTATAATGATGCCTTTTCTCAAGATTTATTTTCAGTGACTTTGCACAAATGTCCTGCGAGTGGTGATCACATTTTTCAAATCTACTTGCAGTTTGGTCATTGAGTTTGTCCATGGTATGTTCACTGATGAAGCCCTTTTTAACAATTCTTGCAATTTTGTCAGTTATCTTTTTTTTTTTTTTTTTTTTTGCTAAATGGTCATTTACTGTTGATGCCATTTTTCTACATTTCTTTAAGCTTGGTCTGTATTTCTGCCCAAATGATCGGCAACAGTTGGGACCATTTTGTAACATTTCTCGGAGGTTTGTCCACGATTTTGCACAAATGGCAGGCCCCTGTAGATACGATTTTTCACCATTTCTTGCACTATGGAGTGTACTTATTAGCACATGGCGGGCCATTGGAGATGTCCTCTTTCTACCCTACTAGCAATTTGGTCAGTGATTTTGCCCAAAAGGCCCAACCACTGTTGACACCATTTTTCAACATTTTTTGCAGTTTGTTCTGTGATTTTGCTGATATGGCCCAATATTGGAGATGCCATTTTTTTACCATTACTTGCAGTTTCGTTTGTTATTTTCTGTAAATCATTCGCCCCTACTTGTGCCCTTTTTCAACATGAATTGCGTACTGGTCAGTGTTTTCCCCAAATGTTTGCATAAAAGTGACCCGTTTTCCACATTTCATGCAGTGTGGTCCCTGATTTGTCTACATGGTCAACCTATAATGATGCCTGTTTTTCAATATTTATTGCTGTTTAGTCAGTGATTTTGCCCAAATGGCAGGCCCATGGAAATGCCATTTTTCACCTTTCTTGCAGTATGAAATGTAATTACTAGCCCATGGCGGGCCCTTTGTGATGTCCTTTTTCTACATTACTAGCAATTTGGT
>JADRCH010000372.1:157944-182717 GCA_019843965.1 Rhynchomys soricoides | reverse complement strand
ACCAATAGTTTAGTTAATGAACATGAAGAAATGGATCTAATACTCAACTAGATGCTTCACTCTTACTGAGTAGTGTCTGTTGCGGTGGAAGATACTATGCACACTACCAGAGGAGAACAGTAATCCTCAATTTCACCCAGCTACAAATTCTGAAACCCATGCAGAGACCTGTCTGCATGATACACCAGTACAATATTGATACAATTTTTATGGGTATAACTAACTACTTTTTGGTTAGATATTAAGGCTACTCCATAGGATGAACACTATACCTGACACTGCTAAAATGGCCAGGAACCTAAGCCTAGATAAATCTTGGATTTTTTGAAAACATACTGCTGTTATTTGCTAAAGGAACATAACAATAAGTTGACATCTAATGACATATTGCTCTACATAAATAGGTACCTCAATTAATTCATATCAGATAAGCTTCTTGTAGAAAATGGTAACTGACAGATCCACAACTACTAATGTTCAGGGAGTGATGCAGCTCTCAAGGCTCAGAGTTCTATGAAAAAGAGGAGACAGAAACATTGTAAGAACCAGTGGTGGTTGATGACTCTAAGTAAACAGTGTCACCCATACACAGTAAAATTGTTGTACATATAATATCAGAGTGACTATGGAATACTGCAAATGACCCTCAATGGCATCCCAACACTGAGAGAGGTATGATCAGAGTAGGTAGAATTCAAATAGCTAGAACCTAGGTTCCCAGGGAACTATATCACTATGACCAAGTCTGGACTGAGCATAGACATGGGGTCACACCCTCTAACCAAGAAACTGTCTGCAATTGATATAAGCTGGCCTAGAGAAAGTTAGTTTCTCCAATAGAGCATCACTTACATTTACATTTTAGGGCATTTACATTTTAGGGCAGGCTTTCTGCACAGAAGTAGATAAGCAGAGAAAATAGGATTCATGATTCTTTTGTGGGAATACATTCCTTCATTTTGTTTTAGCATTTTTTTATATTATTGCTTTTTGTTTGTTTTGATTTTCATTTTTGGATGTGTGTGTGTGAGTGTGTGTGTGTGTGTGTGTGTGCTTTATTCTTCAAGATGGAGAACATAAATCTGGGTCGATAGAGAGGTAAAGAACCTACAAGAAGGAGAAAACATGATCAAAATGTCTTTTATAAAAGTATTTTATGAAAAATAAGTATTTTTCCAGGTTTATATTTCCTTCTTTTAATGTAATTCCTTTTACATTACTAATTAATCAAACTCAGTGCTTATATTCCCTATTGATTCCATTTCTTCAGGCCATTTGCTGACATGAATAAGGGCAGAGAAAAGATGTTTTTCATGATTAAATGAGGAGAGCTGTCTTTTGTAATCTGCCACTGAGTACAGTTGGCCTTGATAATTACATCTTGTCTAGTTGAGTTATTATTTTGCTGAAATGGAGCCCCCATATTTACAGTTAATGAAATGCTTGACCCAGAATCTGGAAAAGGTGATATAGTTCCCCAGGAATCTGGTTTCTAGTTATGTTCTTAACTTTTCAGCACCTGTACTATATCTAGTTTGACTATATATATCCTGCTACAAACACAGATTTCTGGTTTGGAGAGTCTTTTGGTAGTACTCAGCTAGATGATACCTTTGCTAATGGGATTTCACTCACAACTAGTAAACAGCATTAAACATTAAGCAAGTGATTTCATGGATAATCAACTGTCATTTTCTTAGGGGATACATAAAAAGCTTTAGCTTCTTTACATGTCTGATAATGCTGCTTTATAATTGTTGTTGCTGTTATTTTGCTTCATAAAGTTTTCTAAAAGACTTAGAAAGCAGCAGCAAAAACTCTCTAGTTCTACAGACTAATTCATTTTAAGTCACATAAAGAAAATTCTGTTTCTTATAATATTTAACTCTCAACCCAAGAAAGGTCTTGCTCATCATTATTTTTTAAAGATTTTTTTTGGGGAGAATTGTACTCTGATTATAGCACTTACATTTCTTTCCTCAAGCCTTCCATAAACCTGCTTTCCTTCAAATTCTTGACTTTTTCCTAATTGTTATTGCTTGTATATATGTGTGTATATATATATGTATATAATATTGAGTCCCCATAATATTATCTGTTTGAATGGTTTTAGAGATGGTCTTTTTGGCCTTGTCCAACCAATTGGTGTGCCCTTCCCTAGGTAACATTACCTCTCTTCCTCTGAATTTTCTTCAGGTGCCAGTAGTTCATTATGTAGACTCAAAGCCTCATAGACTTTTCCCTGTTCTGTTTGGCAAGTTCATTGGTGTCATGCTTGTTATGCTCACATTTAAGAAGTGATGTGGGTGAAACCTTATGAGTGTAGTGTACTAGGATACACACTCTTGAAATAACCTTCCTGTTCATCTTACTCTTACTGTCTTTCTGACCCTTCTTCTGGGATGTTCCTTGACCTTAGGTGCAAAAGTATTTTGTAGATGTATCCATTTGAACTAACATTTTAAAAATTTCAATTATGATTGATTGTGGATTTCTGTATGGGTCTCTGGTGTAAAAGAGAGAAATTTCCTTGATAAGAGTAAACATGTGTAAGAACAAACATGTATAGAAATGTTTTTACGGAGTACTCTAATTTAATAAATTAGGTTGTCAACTTTTGACCATTACCCATGGCTTCTCTATTGCTGAGTAATTAGCTGAGTTTCCAGTATCAGGTATAGATTTCCTTTTGTTGAACTAGACTTTAGTCAATGCTACTAGTCTTCCTACTCAAGTGCTTCTGTTCAGTACCTCCATTCCAACATCTCTGATCTAAATTATTCTTTTGCCACTAATGTTGTTTTACTCTTTTTCTGTTGTCATTTGGACATTAGTGTTGAAGTTAGAAACTTTATGAATCTAAATTGCAAAATTAAAACATGCATAAATGATAGTCAATAATTTATATTTCTGAATTATCAGGATATTTTCGAAACTTAGAAAAATAG
This sequence comes from Rhynchomys soricoides, assembly GCA_019843965.1. Taxonomy (NCBI): domain Eukaryota; kingdom Metazoa; phylum Chordata; class Mammalia; order Rodentia; family Muridae; genus Rhynchomys; species Rhynchomys soricoides. The sequence goes on along the minus strand of JADRCH010000372.1, from coordinate 179,769 downwards.
GAGGAGCATCTATAACATTGAAGAAACATACACATTCTTAACTCTGATATCTCTTCAGTTATCTAGTCTAATAAGAATTAATATTGAGAGTACCATTAGGAAATCTGTGTGCTTACTTGCTGAAGACCAACTTTGGTGTCCATAATGGTAGGCAAACTGAGGCAAGCAGTCATTGCAGGCCAGGGCTTATAGCTGCTAACAGGGGTGGATGCAAATACCTACAGGTACTGCTGCCAAAGGCAGCCAGTGATTAGAGAAGTTACTCAGCAGACTTTTTTATGAAGGAACAAAGCTTAAATTACTGGGCTTGTCCCTCCCTGTGGCCAGTGGGAAAAAAACTATGAACCATTTTAATTCCTTGGGGCAAGCAGAAAGAGAAAGAAAGAGAGAAAATTCACACACACACACACACACACACACACACACACTAAGTGAATGAAACAAAACACAAAGTCTGATAACTTTATACACATAAACATATATGCATACAAACGCACACACATACATGCATACAGACCTACAAACAGACATATATACATTCACACATAGATTGGTTAGAGCAAAGCTCCAGCAAGCTGGCTTCAAACATTTCATACATACATACATAAATACACACAATAGGTGGATTGATCAAACTCCAACACACACCCAGACAAGCTTTACATACATACACATAGTTGATGGGCGGAAGGAATAATGTTTCAGCCCCCATTCAAACAAACCTTACACACATACATATATACATACATACGTACATTCATGTTGGACCAGGATGGGCAGTCTGTTTTCGGGTAGAGCTAAGGTTTGAACACTGCAAGCCCAATAGGTTGTCTCCAGCCTATAAGGGATGGCAGACATTTACCGGGCTCCTAGAGAACAGCTTCTAACACGTGCCTGTATGTCTCCATAAGTCTGTAACACTTGGTCACATAGAAAGGCAAGGCCTTCTCAAGCCCCTCCTCAGGTAGAGGCATGGTCACGCCCTCAGGCCCCACCATGGGTAGAGGCATGGCCATGCAGCCCCAAGCCATCCCCAGGTTAATGAGACCCCTAGAGGCTTAGCTACGCCTCTTCCCAGTTAATATTTCTATCTCGACCCTCCCAGAGGATGAGGGGGCACAGTTCTACACACACGCCATTCTCCATGATGAAAATAAATGCCCTAAACCCCTGGACTGTCTCTATTCATCTTGATCCGTTGTGGGAAGCAAGGGATCCGAACTTCAATTAAGGAGCCATGCGTCTAATCTCTCACCGAAGGCGTCTCAGCACTTCCAGATGGCTGCCATTTACCCAAGCCAAAGCTGCTAACAAGCACACAAGCCACCCACTCAGTCCCAGCAGGGACCCCAGCTGCACTCCTTCTAGCTCTTTTGTGGCACCCAGAGGTGCCTGTGGTGCCCAGAGCTAGAAAACCCACAGAGAGGCTGCTCTAGAGCATCCCCTAGGAACAGCTGACCCCTTCCCACCCATGGGATGTGTCTTTGCAGAGGTTTCTCACAGCCTGACTAGCCCGAAGGACTGAGGTGCACAGCCACTTTCTGAGTGCCCCGCCTCATTCAGGGGCCATGAACACTCGGTGTGGGTGCACACGGGACTTCACTCCATCCAGCGCCTTTTGGTCCAACAGATACATACATACATACATATATACATACATACATACATACATACATACATACATACATATGCACAGTTAATGGATGGAAGGGACAGTGTTTCAAACCACTACATATACACATAGTTGTTAGAAGTTCCGACTCTCATTCATGCAAACTCTACACATATACACATATACACACAGTTGATGTATAAAATGAACAATGCTCCAACCCACCACACACACAAACCTTACACATACAAATAGTTGATGGATCCTCCAACCCTCATATGTTATTCTTTCTTATTTCATTTATATATCACAGCAAAATCTTTCAAGCAGGATACAATTACAAAGCGTTTATGTTTTAGTTTTCTTGTTGTGAATGGTTATGAAAAACATGTTTTCCAATATCTTATAAGAAATAATATTATATAGCAGAGGTAAAGAATACAAATTAGTCCCCCAAACCCATGTACATTTGTAACAAAGTAACTTGTTATAGATTAACAAAGTGTAAGCAAGCAAGATAGTTTTCTCAGTTTCTCTTACTGACACACAACCATTTGTGATTACAAAGAAATTAGTAATTACTTTATTATTTATCTTTAAAAGTAATCTAGTAAGAATCTTAAAAGAATCACAAATCTAAACTTTTATATAAAAATAATTCATATGTACCTTAAATCCTCAGAATGCATATTGACTCATCAACAATTCTTAATAAATCCTATCAGGAAGCTGAAGATAAAAATGGGTATGAGAAAAATTATCACCAGTCCAGCCTCAGTGAGAGTCATATCAGCTAGTGTTCTTTTCCTGTGACCATAAAAGTTCTCTAGCTTATGTAATAAGGATGTGCTTTTCTTAACTTCAAATTGTTTCCTAAGATTTTCTACATCAGAGCCAATAGTAAAAACGTCTCAAACTAGCTTCACTAACAACTTTATTTTTCTAAATATTTTTAAGTGTGGTGGTCATTGTCGACAATTTAAGTATCTAGGGTAGTGATTGAATCATTAATCTGCTCCAGCAGCAATGCCTGGAAGAGATTGAGCATTGTTTTTCTGAGTGCCAGAGATATTACCCAGTGAGGGACTGGAAGCCCCCTTAGAGTTTTCATATAACTTTTAGATTAAGAGGGATGTGAGGGCAGAGCAGAACTCCATTACAGCATGAAGTCCTCAGGACACATAGCCCTCATGAAGTCTTCCAGACACAAAGCCCACACCGTGCCACACTGAGGTTCACCCATATGGCTGTGGTAACCTGTGGGCCTCATTCCATGAATTCTAAGATCATTTGTCATTCCTCCTGCATGGCGCATGGCACTTATTCCCTTTTTTCCTAATATCACTGCTTTTCTGAAACATACTACATCTAATGAAATTATGGGGTAGAGAAAAGGAAATCTGTTCTAAGTCATTTTCTTCTTCTTACTTGCAGGTGCCTGGAGGGATTCTTCCCTCAATTCTGAGATGCCAGCAGCACAACAAAGGTAAGAGGCTACATGAAATAATGTGTGAAAGTTTCAGAATGTTCAGGTTGAAGCACAGTCTCTCAAACACTCTCTCTCTCTCTCTCTCTCTCTCTCTCTCTCTCTCTCTCCCATGACCTGCTTGTTCAAGAGGGCTGTCAACCCTGGAATCTGAGCTGAAGTGTATTTTAAACCAGAGGCTCAAGGCATCCCAGAGTGGAAAAAAACAACCCTTTTGTTTTGCAGAAGTAGAGGCAGGCTGCTGCTCCCAATCTCTCTAACCAATGCAAAACAGCACAGCAGGGTTAAGAAGCTAAGCCTCTGTAAAAACATCAACTTGGTTTAAATCCTTCACCCTCAGGGCACAAGTGCTAACAGGGGAATAACTGGTTGAAGGGATAGAGTCTAACAGACAAGAAAGGCTTGAGATAAGTCTTAATGATAGTCCAATATGTGTGTATCAGATAATTCCTAGGTACCCAGCAAGTGTTGGGAGAAATATGTCTTTGAAGTTCTATATTTAGCCTAACTTAGTCCTCAATGCCTGTATCTGGGTTATCTAGGCTAGATGATCTTTTAACCCTAGCTATGAAGGGAGGGACAGTTTCTCTCTCTCTCTTTCTCTCTCTCTCTCTCTCTCTCTCTCTCTCTCTCTCTCTCTCTCTCTTGTTTTGTGAATTGTGATCAGAATAGAAGTACTTTCTAATGATTCACAATATCCTCAGGAATTGACCAGGCTGGTCTGATATCAATTATAATGGACAGAACATCCTATAGAACACATGTAAGGATCCATTATTCCCAAAGAGCAAGGACTTCTGTACTCCAGAGGCACTGGAGTTGGCAAAGTGGTGCTCTTCTGACTGGTGAGTGTATGTGGGCAGGCTGCATGAAGTGTGTCTCTTACCTGAAATGGGGGAAGGAGAGGAGGGAGCTGAGCTTAGTTGCTTATTTACATACAGCCTGGTCTACCTCCTACTCCTTCAGACATTGCCCCAGGGAAAGCAAGAATCTAACAGAAAGGAAGTGGAAAGAAGAAATCTAAGCGCCAAGGAGGGTCAGGAGGAAGCAATGGTGTCAGCAGGCTGCCCTAAAATGACATTCACCTGTCAGCTTCCTTGCATCAGCTCTGACTTCTCACCAGGGATGAGGAAGCTCCTCCTGCCCACATCCTCACTGAGGGGTCTATTATCAAGCTCATCTTGGTTTCCTGAGCTATCCCAGCATTCCTTTCAACTGTCAGAAAGAGGTGTCCATTACAGCCTTGAAAATCATCTATCATTTCTTGCTGCATTGTAATCAGTCTCAGAGATCACATGGCTAATTGGGCTAGGAGGATGCTTGACAGAAGCCGTTCGTCTTAGGCATGAGACAGACTTCACCTAATCCTATCAGAGGACATTTTGAAGCTATGTAGTGGTTCTTCTCCAAGAAGCCCTTCATGTGGGATTGTTAGAAGCTGATTCCCCCATTTCTGCCTTCACACTTGATTTTAATATGTGTTAAATAATAAGAGCATCTTTGTTATCCCTGTTGTTCAGCTTTTATACTTGATTCCAAAGTCTTGGTATTTGTGTTTGTCATGTAAAATGAGATTTATATTTCTACTGTATAGACTTTTTTTTTCCAAACCAACAGAACCCAAATACCTCCAGAGAGCCAGGTTTCCTAGACTTGAAAAATGAGGCATTCCAAAACTGTTTGACCAGAATGATATTAAAAACTTGTAACAATATGTTTATCCTGAAAGATATCTTAAATGTTCTGCTTCTGTTAAGCTTTGCATGCTAGGGAAGGTCATGAAAGACCTATATAAGATCCTCCTTGCTGCAGCTGGGGGTCACCCACTTACTCTCAATCCTGTGGAGAGCAGGGGCTTGGCCATTAAGTAAAATTCTTATCTTGAACATTGTGGTCTCTGTGAGTGTTTGGATCTTGACTACAGTATTACAACAGGATGTTTGAAGGAAGAATGGTTACTCCAAGGGGATCTAAATCTGACTACCTCTCTTGTCCCATATTTTCAAGCAGTCTTTCTGTTTTGTGAGTCTGGAATCCCTGCGTAAGAAGTTGGTTTGTTAGAAGATCAAGAGGAGAGTAAAGAGGAAAGTAGAACAAAGAGGAAATTCAAATGTTCATTAGTTGCCAGGTTCACTGAGAAAAGACCTTCCTTTTTATCTCCATGACTATGCCCATTCCCATACAACAGGGTGGGTGTGGTTGTCCACAGTTAATCCTAACACTAGGAAGGCAGAGGCCTGGAACTCTAGGATGGAGGTCAGCCTGATCTACATAGTAGTTCCAGGACAGCTAGATCCAAAAAGTGTATTTATGTCTCAAAAATAAATAAATAGATGAATAAATAAATAATTTAATAGATTAAATAAATAAATACACAAGCAAGTAAATAAAAACATTTTTCAAAGCCAGACATGACTGCATGAGACCCTGTCTCAGACAAAATAACAAGCAAAACAAAAATATAAGCCTGGAGATCAGTTCAGCAGCACATCACATTTGTAGGATTCCAGCATAGTCTTACCTTATTCAGCACTACTCTTACCTTAAAAACAGCAAATTTCAGAGGTTTATTCTTATAGTATCTCCATGGTCTTATACTTCCTTTCATCTCACATGTGATCCAATGACCAGAAGCAGGCCCTGAAAGCTGAGCTAGAGGCATGTTCTCTCAATCACTGTCCCCATAAATAGGTCTTCTCAATGTCAGCAGGAAGTCTTTCCAGAAAGAGCCCAATTCTTACACTAGAAGATTGTCACTGGGCAAGACAGAGGGAGACACTCACTGTTAGCAGATCCAGAGAGCTATGTGTCCCTCTCAGTGACCTGGAGGGTTGTAGGAATGCCTATAAATGTCTCATAGAAGCCTCCAAACCATACAAGTAGCTCCTAGTTCTGGTAGATCTCATTATAAGTTTCATAAAATATCTGCTCTTGATGTTGCACTGCAGTCAGGTTTTATTTCTTAGGGAAGTATGCACTGGTGACATTTGGCATCCAGTTTCCAGAAACTTTTCCTTTGAGCACAAAGGATTGAGAGGAGACAGAGGTGGCATGCAGGAAAATGAAGATTCATAAAAGTAAAATGAGAAACCCTTTGTTGTGATGAGGTGTTTAATTTTAATTGGTCATGTCAATTAGATGAGCCAAAGGGAGCTTCTATTGCTGAACTTCAATACTTTGATAACTGGACCTTGGCAGTTAGCCACAGGAGGAGGAAGTGGACAAATAAGGGAATAGACCTTGGGGGCTAGCCATAGGCATGTAATCTAATGGTTTTTTTGTCAAGGAAGAGGGAATGGGGAAGAAGGAAATGGCCTGCCAGAGCCATACTCATCATACTAAAGCTGGCCAGATTCCCAACATTACTCATGAGTTATCTTCTGCCTAGTATGAAGTCATTGGGATGGAGTTGCTGTTTAATCCTCCTAGAGCAGCAGCTTTGGTGTCCTTTACATTTTACCACAAGCAACTGTTTGATTCAGGTTGTCCACATTGCCTGAATTTCAGATTATCTTTCTAAACAATATTTCTAGAAATTCAGGTTCAAGGTATTTAGAAGATTTTATGTTATCTGGTATAGTCTGGGAAATGGTTTCTGTAATGAAAAGCTGCTATCTTACCAGTCTCCCTTGTATACTAACTTGGAGAATGTTTGTTTTGTTAGTCCTTGGTCCTTTTTCTAAGAAAGTCAGATGGAACTCTAAATGTTATTTTTCCTTCCTATGGCATACTTTTAGCACTCTACCAGTATGTAAAGCTCTGAGTTTGATCTATAAATATAAAACAGGGTAGTAATTCCTTAATTGTATATTCCATGACTGGCCAGTACAGAATAAAATTACATTATCAATCACAAAACATGTAGTGTGGTATCTTGCTAAAGGGAACCCTCTGCCTATCTCAGCAGAGGGCAAAGGCCATTAAGTATACCCCCCCAAACCTCAGCCCATCTTCCCCAATTTCAGAAGACCCATTTTTTAAAAAAGCACATTCCTCCTATATCTGAAAATCGTACCTATATACCTTGAATTCTCTGGCATTGTCCATTTTACCTTGAAATGTTCCAAATCTCACTTCTGTATTGAGTTGGTCTGATGCTGCTTGTATTCTAATGCTAACTATTAGCTTCTCATGATATAGCTGCCCTGATCAACAGATCCTCACATACATACACCAAGTGATGCTATGTGAACATTGCTCCCCAGTTTAACTGGCCAATAAAAGGCTAGAGCCTGTGAAGAGAGAAAGGTGAGACTTGACGATCAAGTGATCTTACTCTCAATGCCTTTTCTCCCATTGCTTTGTCTATACATCTAAGTTATTCTTGAATTTAGTTCTGTCTAAAAAGTGTTCTGTCTAAAAACCTCTCCTTAGCTGAGTTCCCTTACTGTTTACTTTTGTCCTTTGCACTTATACATCTTTTTAGAATACATGATCATATGGTAAAAAGTTCGTCACAAGTTCACACATAAAATTCAAATCATAAATTGAAATAGAATTTTACAATAGAGAATATTTACATGCATAACCATTAGAAGTAATTATCTGGCTAATCATTCATCACCTGTCACAGCTCCACAAGATCATTAAAAGTTAAAAACTATAACCAAGTTTTTAGTGAAGTTGTTTTTTATAGATAAACCCAGTCAATATTTTATCTTCTGTCCTAGCACCAATAATAAATCATTAGACCCCATTTTTATGACCTTTGGTTAATTGTTTTACAACATCTTGGAATGTGCTCTGAGTAGTAGAAAGTCTGGTTGCTATCTAAGAGTCAATTTACTGGTGACACATGGGAGATGGCAGAGTTTTCATTGCAGTTTAGACTATCAGAACAGGATCTAGTAGTAGGAGTCCCACTATAACATTAGTAACAGAAAGTTAACTTAAGACTGGTAACTCGGGGTTACAGCCATTCTGGGCAACAACACATGGCATGAGCCAACCCAGAGAAATCGGTCTCTAAAATTACCTCTAAATTGGGATAATGTTTTAGGTAATTCCTGTTCTAGAAACCAGACTTATGAAAGATAGGGTTTAAAACAATTTTTTATTTAAAGAGGTATTAAAGGCTGCACCATCATGCACTCATATGCAAGAACTGGCAGCCAAACTTTGTAACATGAAAATAATGTACTTAGTAATATTTGTACTGTTAAAATTTTGTTTTGCCTTCCAAAATTATGGTTATGTTCTGATATTGCAAAAGAAACTTTTAAAAATTATAGTTAGATATATATAAAGCTAATGGAACATTGGCAGTTTACAATTCATTCACAAGAGACTGATGAAGTATTTATTATTTATTCCAAACAGCAATAAAATTGATTATTGCAGAATACTGATATTTGGTCTATTGCATGCGCTAACTTTATAGGCACAATGAATAATCATTATCCAAAAGACAAGTTGTTACAATTTGGCTCTATGAATGTTTTTGTATTTACTGTAAATTTGCACATGCTGCCCAAAGAGAATATACGTATTGTATTTACAGATGTCTCATCACATGGGAAGGCACCATATATAATTTGATCATATGGTCATTCTCTTGAGTCCTACCTTCTCCCCCCATTCCCCATCTTCAGCACAAATAATTGAATTATGTGCTGTACCCACTGTTTTTGAAATGTTGAAAAATCAAGCTTTCAATTTATATACTGATAGCCAATATAGAGCTCATGTTTTTCAATTGCTTGAAACTGTTCCTTTTTTAGGTACTGCTATTTATCAAATTTTGCAATTATTGGTGAAAATATAACTTAATTTAGGAGAACATACTGTTCCTTACTTTATAGGACATTTAAGAGTTCATACTGGATTGCTCAGATCCCTTAGTAAGGGCAATGACACAGCAGATTTGTATACTAGGCAGATAATTGGTCTAACACAGGAAAAATTAGCCAAACAAAATATTTATCATCAAAATATTATCATCAAAATATTATCATCAAAATAGTAATAGCTTGAGACAGCAATTTGGTATTTCTAGAGAATGTTCGCATCATATTGTAAAGAATTGTCCTGAATGTCCTCAGTTTCTTCCTGTTTCACATAGTGGTATTAATCCTTGAGGACTCATACCTAATCAATCATGGCAAAAGGATGTTACTCCTATTTCTTATTTTGGAAAATTAAAATATGTTTATGTGACTATTGACACCTTCTCAGACTTTCTTTTGGCAACTGCTTTAACAGAAGAAGCAAAACTGAAATTACTCATTGCCTATGTTGTTTCTCTATCTGGGTGTTCCAAATCAGATTAAAACAGATAATGGAACTGGCTATTACAGGCAAGCATTTAAGACTTTCTGTTGGCGATTTAATATTATCCATATTACTAGGTTTCCCTAAAATCCTCAAGGAAAAGGTATTGTGGAAACAAGCCATAGAGTTCTAAAAAAGTTACTTACATAAAACAAAAATGGGAGGAGTTGTATACTATTTCACCACAAAATTTTATTTCCACAAGATTTTATTTTGAATTTTTTGACCTTGGAGGCCAAGGGACTTTCTCCTGCTGAGTGTCTATGGCACCCTACAACTCCATATACTTATGCCTAGGTGAAATGGAATGATCCTATGACAGGCCAATGACATGGTCCTGATCTGGTGTTAATTGGGGAAGAGGGTATGTTTGTGTCCCCCCCTCAGGATGTTTGTGGTGGCTTCCAAAGTGAGACATGCTGATGCTGGGATGAAAAATAATGCTGATTATGAAATAAAATAAAATAAAATAAAATCTCTCTGATTTGTTCCAGACAGGGTTTCTCTGTATAGTTCTGGCTGTCCTGAAACTCTCTCTTGTAGACCAGACTGGCCTCAGCACTCACAAATTTACGTGCTTCTTTCTGCCTCCCATTTGCTGGAATTTTTATTTGTTTTTTTGTCAGTATGCTTGCTTGCTTTTCTTTTTCAGTTTTTCTTTCTTTCCTTTTTTGTTTGTTTCTTTGTTTGTTTGTTTCAGACAGGGTTCCTCAGGGTAACCAGCCGTGACTGTCCTAGACGTACTTTGTAGACCAGGCTGGCCTCAAACCTATAAGAGCCTGCCTCTGCTTTTCAAGTGCTGGCTTTAAAGTTGTACACTACTATGACCTGCTAAGAGTTTCATCTTTTATGATTTAAAATTCTAGCTTTTGAATGGTAGTGGTAGCCACAGAAGGAGGTAGATCTCTGTAAGTTTGACGCTAACCTAGTATACAGCAAGTTCCAGAAAAGCCAAGGCTAAACAAAGAAGACCCCTATTTCAAAATGAACAAAAATAAATAAATAAATAAATAAATAAATAAATAAATAAATAAAAGGAAAAATATTTTGGCTTTTATTTTGTAGAGAGATGACCTATTTAGTCCTATTGTCTGTAGAACTTTGTTAATGGAGGCCTGTTGGATTTTATTAAAGAGATTTTAAATGGTTGTTTATCAGCTTTGATTGAGTGTCTTAAGATAAAAAATTAGAACAATAAATTTACTCATAGGAATTATTTTATTGTCAAGTGTTTGTGTAGTGTTGTTTATGTTACATGGTTGGTTACATAAACTGAGATGGTGGTGAAGTCTCTCCATATATTCCTGGCTGTCTGTGAGGGTGGTGGCAGGGGATGAAGAGGGGAAAAATCGAGATCTCTCCTTCCACGCAGTGCCAGATCTGCACATCCTGCTCAAGCCTTATCTCCCATCCTGGTGAAGGGATGTCTCAAACCTTCTGTTCCAGGAATGATGGGGGTCATGGGGGCAGACAGTGAGTCCGCTCCTAGTGGGCTCTCTAGTCCCCATCATTCTGGTCCTCTCACCTACCTGCATGTATTGTTCAGGGGCACAGAGAGGTGGGAACCCTGCCACCCAGAATGTGTATCTGTCTGGGCTGGACTCCTGCATCTCGTGGTGGGGCACTGTCTTCCTCTGAGCTCTCTCTCTCCCTTCATGTGTGCTGGAGCCTTGAAACAAGTAGGGTGTTTGGGGGGAAAGGTGGAGAGTGTCTAGCTCTTTTTTTTCCCCTTTTTCCCCCCTTCCTCTCAGAAGATCCAGGGTAGACCAATACTCTCCAGATGAGGGTGTGCTTGCTCTTTTTCCATTTCTTAGATGTTGACAAGACATTTGCTGATCTGAATCAATTCCCTCCCTCCCACCTCCCAATGCTCCAATATACCAGATGTCTGATCTGGAGCTTTTTTTTTTTTTTTTTTTTTTAAATATGAAGCCAACCAGTTTTCCTATTTAAAACTAAAACATTTGATGTCAAAGAGTAAGTTGCAAAAGAGGACCAATGTTTTATTTTTAATGAGTTCTTTAACAGATATAAAAGAGGTCAACCAGCAGACAGTTTTTTTTTCTTAAATATAATTGTCCTTTTTATCAAAAGCAAAATATTAAGTGGTAAACTGATGTTTTAATTTTTATGGTAACTTTAACAAAAAGGAGGTTGACCAGTAGACTTTCTTTCTTTCTTTTTTTTCTTTCTTTCTTTCTTTTTTTCTAAATGGAGTTGACCTGTTGTCCTTTTTAATAAAAGATGAAAAAGTGTAGGGCAGTGGTTTGTGGCAGGCAGTCTGGCACCTGGTTGAGCACAGGCTTAAAACTCTGGGTGACTCAGTGTGGGTGACAATCCACAAGGGACCAGAAAACTTTATGCCAACACTCCCGGGAGGCTTTTCTCTCCTGTCACAGTCATGTACCACCCCTCCTCAGGTAGAGGCGTGGCCACACATCCCCAAGCCATTCCCATGTTAGTGAGACACCTAGAGGCTTAGCCATGCCCCTTACAAGTTACTATATCTGCCTCACCTCTCCCAGAGGGGTAGGGGTACAATTCCATCCATCCAAAGACAAATTTCTAGAAGTGTCATCAAAATCTCTCAACAGTATACTAACATCAGCTTCTGTATCTAGCAAACCTTCTACATCAACATGATTAATTTACACCATTAACTTGGATCTCTGATCATTAACCAATTTTTTTTGCCTGAACACATGTTTTCCAGTGTTCCCAAAAGCCCCTGTCCTTTCTACTGGAGCAGCCTTGCCCTGGATGTAAGGAAACAACAACTGTTGAGCAATTCTATACTATGCATCATTTTGCATCTTGTTTTTCAGATATGCCATGCTTCTAATTTCTTCCTTGCTATCCCCATCTATGATAGTGGGATGCACAATAAATCCTTCAGAAGCTAACCCAATTCTCCCCAAGATTATTCCCACTGTTCCTGACCCAAACATGATAAGCACCAGTTGTTAACTTGTAACATTCAGCTTTTGGTGATAGGGTAAGAAGATTACCTTGGCAAGATCCAAAGCTGCACTCTCTCCTGTAGCATGTATAAGATCAGAAATACTTGATTTTTCTTTTCTTGACTGCTTGGTTGTGTTTGGATGACCAAATGAAGACAGCTTGCATTATTTTTTGTGGGGCCTCAAGCTGACATCAAAATGTTACCTCATGTGTGTGGACTGGCAATCCTTTGACCAATGTTTGTAACTACAATGCCCTGGAAAACTTTGTGGTTCGTAACAGCCAGAACCTGCTTATTCTCTTCTATATATACTATACTCTCCAGAGTTAATATACCTGCTGTTTTGAGCTTTGAGTCTTCTAGCCTTACAATCTCTTTGGAAATGACCAAATTCACCACAATTAAAGCATGGGCATTTTGACTTCAAAGACTTCTAGCTATGGCTTGCCCTATGATATTAGCATGAAGTTCCTGAAAAACAATGCCAATTGTCTTTTTTTTTATCCATTTATCTATTGGAGCTCCTTGTGCTTTCAATGGTCTGATTGCTCTCTTAGATTCAGTATTCATGTTTTCAAAGGCCAATATTTCTATCAATGAATGTCTGGTTTCAGAGTCTGATATGGCTATATTTACAGCTGAATGTAATCTCTGTAATAACTCAGTGAATGCTTCTGCAGGACCTTGTATTACCTTCATAAATGAGGTAGATTTTCCCCAGTCTCCTCAATCATATCCCAATCTTTTAAAGCTGCAAAATGACAGGGTTCAATCACACCATCATCAGATCAGATTTGTTCTTGTAAATCATCATAATTCCCTTTACCAACCAGTTTGTCTTTAGTAACATGTGTCTCCTTGCTGTATTCTGTTGTTCTATTTTTGTGGCTCCATCATAATAACCATTGTCATTGTTGCCCAGCTTCTAGAACAGCTGACATCAATCTCTTACAATCTTGGAGGCTAACCCTATTTTGCATAGTCCAAGTATTTAACATTTCTTTAACAAATCAAGAATACAGGCCATACAATACCACAACCTCTTTAAAGTGCTTTAGATTTCTATCCAACATTTCTATTGGATGCCAGATCAATACATTATAGGCAGAACCACCATCATTAGTAGGCATATGAGCAAAGACTAGAAATGCTAAAGATACCTGTGTAGGCCCAAACAAATCCTCTGGTGGTCCACTTAGCTGAACACTAACTATCCTGTTGTCCTTGTACCATCATCTGCTTTTCTTGGCCCCTAGTTCCATGGAAGTGCTTTAGGAACCTGGCCGTGAAAGCGTATGGAGCAAAGTGAGTCAACAGTTTGTCTTCCAGCCTACTGTACCTTTATCATGTGGTACATTCTCAGCTGAGATATCAAGCCTGAATCCTGTTGTTTTCCTTCCACTGGCTCTTTTTGCTTCCCAAGAACTTCTACCTCTATTCTCAAACTCTCTGTGTACTTAACAAACTCTGAAATCTTCTCTAACATAAGAGAATTGTCCACTTTACCCACAATCATTTTTCAAAAGAGTATTCATGAAAATTACTAAACAAAAATTTTAAAAAACCCTCTGTACACAATGTAGGAGACCACCCAGCAACCATAGCTGCTATTGTGCCAACCTCCTTAAAGAACATTGCTAGCCACTCATAACCTGACCTGTCCTCTACCACATTCAAAGCAGAATTACCCATTTATGCCTAAGCCACATTGGACACCACCTGTAGGCTTAGATTTTTCAAAACTTACTTTTAATAAAGGTTCTTAAATGCTTCAATCTCCCCTTCTAGCCCACCATCTAAAGATAGGGGAGAAAAGATGGTAAATAGGACAAAAGGATGTGTACCTGTTTAAAAGCAGTTCTTTGGCACATTTCCTGTTTGTCAGGATACCAGCAGTCTAATTCAATAGTGTCAGGATATCAAACACAAATCAGCAGCAGTGGCATGATGTAGCAGAAACAGCTAGACCTCTGCCAGATTGGCAAAAATCAGTGGAAGTGACCAGAATCAGCCTGAAAGCCATGAGAAGTTCTCTTCCATGCCTTTCTCAATGAAGTGAAGATCAGTGAAGAAGTGAGACCAATGAAGCACTCCAAGACTAACTGTGCAACTACCCTGTCACTGTACATTGACTCCTACTTATACTCTCTCCAAACATCACGAGTCTTCTCACAAGTCTTGCCTCAGCAGAACACCATGTGAGTCTGTATCACATGATACAACCAAAAACTTCCATTGTAAGCTTGCAAGTTTGTCCCTTCATGAGATATATCTCTGGGACCCATATGGTGGAAGAAGAAAGCAGAGTCAGGCCAATTGTTCTCTGTCCTTAATACATGTATGCCCACAACCCCACATTAATTTGAAGAACCTTTAAAAGGTACAGTTGGGAAACAGATTCAAATCCTGGCTTATGATCCACTTAATGTCTGTGTAACCTTGTGTGAGTGGCATCAGCTTTCTTTGTTACTTGAAATGGGGATAATTAGAGAGAGCAGTAAGGGCTGAATATCTGTTAGTATGTTTAAAATGTCCAGTTGGGGCATCGATACCCAGAGGAGCTCTTACCAAGATTCTCTTCCTTTTCTGTGACTCAGTTTCCTATGTGAGAAATGGGCTGATTTTATAAGACCTAGCTAAAGTGGAAGTTTAAGGGTTCTTCAGAAAGTCGGTTGGATGGTATTTTGCTGGGGCAAACACGTTTTGTTAAAGTGAACACAGGTGTAAAAGGCTAAGGCAGACATATGAAGGAACATTTGTCTGAAGCAAACACAGGAAAGAGGAGGATCTGCTAAAGCAAGCATGTAGCGAGACATATGATGAAGGATTCTTTTTTTCTTTTTATTGAAATGTAACTTTTATTATTATAATTAAGGACTGATTTGATTTTATGAGATCATGTATTTTTCTTTTTTTGATACTTTATTTACATTTCAAATGTTTCCCCCTTTCAAGATCTCCCCTTTGGAACCCCCTTATTTCTTCCCACCTCCCCCTGACTCTATGAGGGCATTCACCCATCCACCCATCACTCACTCTCCTTTTCCCTCATTGGCATTCACCTATACTGGGGCAGCTAACACCCTCAGGCACAAGGGCCTCTCCTCCCCCTTATAGCTAACAAGACCCTCCTCTGCCACATATGTGGCCAGCACCATGGGTCCCTCCATGTGTATTCTTTGGTTGGTGATTCGGTCTCCGGGAGTATCGAGGGGTCAGTCCAGTTGCCACTGTTGCTCCCTCCCTGGAACAGCAAACTGCCTCAGCTCCTTCAGTCCCTTCTCCAAGTCCTCCATCTGGAACCTCACACTCAGCCCTACAGTTGCTTCAAAGTGACTCTTGGGTGTTTTGAACTGTTGGGCTAAGAACCACTTATCAGTGAGTACATGCGATGTTCATTCTTTTGTGATTGTGTTACCTTGCTCAGGATGATGTTTTCAAGTTCCATTCATTTGCCTGCGAATTTCATGAAGTCATTGTTTTTAATAGCTGAGTAGTATTCCATTGTGTGAATGTACCACATTTTCTGTATTCATTCCTCTGTTGAGGGACATCTGGATTGTTTCCAGTTTCTGGCTATTATAAATATGGCAGCTATGAACATAGTGGAACACGTGCCTTTATTACATGTTGGAGCATCTTCTGGGTATTTACCCAGGAGTGGAATAGCTGGATCCTCAGGTAGTATTATGTGCAATTTTCTGAGGGTTCGACAAACTGATTTCCAGAGAGGTTGTATCAGCTTACATTCCCACCAGAAATGGAGGAGTGTTCCTCTTTCTTCACATACTCGCCAACATCTGCTCTCACTTGAGTTTTTGATCTTAGCCATTCTGACTGGTGAGGTGTGAGGTGGAATCTCAGGGTTGTTTTGATTTGCATTTCCCTGATGACTAAGGATGTTGAGCATTTCTTTAGGTGCTTCTCGGCCATTTGAGTTTCCTCAGTTGAGAATTCTCTGTTTAGCTCTGTTCCCCATTTTTTGATATGGTTATTTGGATCTCTGGAGTCTAGCTTCTTGAGTTCCATGTATACCTTGTATATTAGCCCTCTATCAGATGGAGGATTGGTAAAGATCTTTTCCTAACCTAATCTGTAGATTGCCGTTTTGTCCTATTTACAGTGACCTTTGTCTTACAGAAGTTTTGTAATTTCATGAGGCCCATTTGTTGATTCTTGATCTTAGAGCACAAGCCATTGGTGTTCTGTTCAGGAACTTTTCCCCTGTGCACATGTGTTCAAGAGTTTTCCCCACTTTCTCTTCAATCAGATTCAGTGTATCTAGTTTGATGTGAGGGTCTTTGATCCACTTGGACTTGAGCTTTGTACAAGGAGATAGAAATGGATCAGGTCGCAATCTTCTACATGTAGACTGCCAGTGGATCCAGCACCATTTGTTGAAGATGCTGTCTTTTTTTCCACTGGATGGTTTTAGCTCCTTTGTCAAAGATCAAGTGACCATAAGTGTGTGGGTTCATTTCTGGGTCTTCAATTCTATTCCACTGATCTACCTGCCTGTTACTGTACCAATACCATGCACTTTTTATCACTACCAATCTGTAGTACAACTTGAGGTCAGGGAGGCTGATTCTCCTCCAGAACTCCTTTTATTGTTGAGAATAGTTTTTGCTATCCTGGGTTTTTTGTTATTCAATATGAATTTGAGAATTGCTCTTTCTAAGTCTATGAAGAATTGAGTTGGAATTTTGATGGGGATTGTATTGAATCTGTAGATTGCTTTCGGCAGGATGACCATTTTAACTATATTAATCTTGCCAATCCATGAGAATGGGAGTTCTTTCCATCTTCTGAGGTTTTCTTCCATTTCTTTCTTCAGAGACTTGAAGTTCTTGTCATACAGATCTTTCACTTGTTTGGTTAGAGTCACACAAAAATATTTTATATAATTTGTGACAATTGTAAAGGGAGTCATTTCCCTAATTTCTTTCTCAGCCTGTTTATCCTTCAAGTATAGGAAGGCTACTGATTTGCTTGAGTTAATTTTCTATCCAGACACTTTGCTGAAGGTGTTTATCAGCTGTAGCAGATCTTTGGTGGACTTTTACAGGTCATTTAAGTATACCATCATATCATCTGCAAATAGTGATATTTTGATTTCTTCCTTTCCTATTTGTATCCCTTTGACCTCCTTTTGTTGTCTAATTGCTCTAACTAGAACTTCAAGTACTATATTGAATAGAAAGGGAGAGGGAGGGCAACCTTGCCTAGTCCCTGATTTTAGTGGGATTGCTTTGAGTTTCTCTCCATTTAGTTTGATGTTGGCCACTGGCTTATTGTATATTGCTTTTACTATGTTTAAGTATGGTCTTTGAATTCCTGATCTTTCCACGACTTTTATTATGAAGGGATGTTGAACTTTGTCAAATGCATTTTCAGCATCTAATGAAATGACCATGTGGTTTTTTTTTCTTTGAGTTTGTTTATGTAGTGGATTACATTGATGGATTTTGGGGTATTGTACCATCCCTGCATCCCTGGGATGAAGCCTACTTGATCATGGTGAATGATTGTTTTGATGTGTTCTTAGATTCAGGTTGAAAGGATTTTATTGAGAATTTTTGCATCAATATTCATAAGGGAAATTGGTCTGAAGTTTTCTTTTATGGGTCTTTGTGGGGTTTTGGTATCAGTGTAACTGTCGCTTCATAGAATGAATTGGGTAGTGTTCCTTCTGTTTCTATTTTGTGGAATAGGTTGAAGAGTATTGGTATTAGGTCATCTTTGAAGGTCTGATAGAATTCTGGATTGAATCCATCTGTCCTGGGCTATTTTTTTTGGGGGGGGGGACTTTTAATGACTGCTTCTATTTCTTTCTTTCTTTAATTTTTTTTTTATTTTTCCTACTTTATTTACATTTCAAATGTTTCTCCCTTTCCAGATCTCCCCTTTGAAACCTCCCCATTTCCTCCCCTTCCCCCTGCCACTATGGGGGTATTCTTCCACCCACCCACCCACCCACTCTCGTCTTCCCTCCTTGGCATTCTCCTCCCCCGATGGCTAACAAGACCCTCCTCTGCCACATATATGGCCAGCATCATGGGTCCCTCCATGTGTATTCTTTGGATGGTGGATCAGTCTCCAGGAGTATCGGGGGTCAGGCCAGTTGCCACTGTTGCTGCCTCCCTGGGGATGCAAACTCCTTCAGCTCCTTCAGTTGTGCTTCTATTTCTTTAGGGGTTATGGGACTGTTTAGATGGTTTATGTGATCCTGAGTAAACTTTGTTAATTGGTATCTGTCTAGAAATTTGTCCATTTCCTCCAGATTTTCCAATTTTGTTGCATATAAGTTTTTGTAGTAGGATCTGATGATTTTTTTAATTTCCTCAGAATCTGTTGTTATATCTCCCTTTTCATTTCTAGTTTTGTTAATTTGCATACTGTCTCTATGCCCTCTAGTTAGTCTGGCTAAGGGTTTATCTATCTTGTTGATTTTCTCAAAGAACCAGCTCCTTGTTTTGTTAATTCTTTGTATACTTCTTTTAGTTTCTACTTGTTTGATTTCTGCCCTTAATTTGATTATTTCCGGCCTTCTACTCCTCTTGGGTGTATTGGCTTCTTTTTGTTCTAGAACTTTCAGGTGTGCTGCTAGTATATGCTCTCTCCAGTTTCTTTTTGGAGGCATTCAGAGCTATGAGTTTTCCTCTTAACACTGCTTTCATTGTGTCCCATAGGTTTGGGTATGTTGTACTTTCATTTTATTAAATTCTATGAAGTCTTTAATTTCATTCCTTATTTCTTCCTTGACCAAATTATCATTGAGTAAAGAATTGTTCACCGTCCATGTGCATGAGGGCTTTCTGTTGTTGCTGTTGCCATTGAAGACCCACCTTATTCCGTAGTGATCTGATAGGAGGCATAAGATTATTGCAATCTTCTTATATCTGTTGAGGTTTGTTTTGTGACCAATTATATAATCAATTTTGAAGACGGTTCCATGAGGTGCTGAGAAAAAGGTATATTCTTTTGATTTAGGATAAAATATTCTATAGATATCTGTTAAATCTATTTGGTTCATAACATCTGTTTGTTTCACAGTGTGTCTCTTTAGTTTGTTTCCAAGATCTGTAAATTGATGATAGTGGAGTGTTGAAATCTTCCACTATTATTGTGTGAGGTGCAATTTGTGCTTTGAGCTTTAATAAAGTTTCTTTTATGAATGTGAGAGCCCTTACATTCGGAGCATAGATGTTCAGTATTTAGAGCTCTTTTTGGTAGAATTTTCCTTTGATGAGTATGAAGTGACCTTCTTTATCTTTTTTGATGACTTTTGGTTGAAAGTCGATTTTATCTGATATTAGAATGGCTACTCTAGCCTGTTTCTTGGGGCCATTTGCCTGTAAAATTGTTTTCCAGCCCTTTACTCTGAGGTAGTGTTTGTCTTTAACATGGAGGTGCATTTCCTGGATGCAGCAAAATGCTGGGTCCTGTTTATGGATCCAGTCTGTCAGTCTATGTCTTTTTATTGGGGAATTGAGTCCATTGATGTTAAGAGATATTAAAGAATATTGATTGCTGCTTCCTGTTATTTTTTATGTTGTTTATATGTTTTTGTGGCTATTTTCTTTTGAGTTTGTTGAAAGATTACTTTCTTGCTTTTTCTTGGGTGTAGTTTCCCTCCTGAGTTGGCGTTTTCTATCTATTATTCTTTGTAGGGCTGGGTTTGTGGAAACATACTGTGTAAATTTGGATTTGTCATAGAATATTTTGGTTTCACCATCTATGATTATTGAGAGTTTTGCTGGGTATAGCAGCCTGGGCTGGCATTTGTGTTCTCTTAGAGTCTGTATGAGATCTGCCCAGGATCTTCTAGCTTTCATAGTCTCTGGAGAGAGGTCTGGTGTAATTCTGATATGTTTTTATCAGAATTTATATGTTACTTGCCCTTTTCCCCTTACTGCTTTTAATATTCTTTCCTTATTTTGTGTATTTGGTGTTTTGACTATAATATAATGGGAGGAATTTCTTTTCTGGTCCAGTCTATATGATGTTCTGTAGGCTTCTTGTATATTTATGTTCATCTCTTTCTTTAGGTTAGGGACGTTTTCTTCTATCATTTTGTTAAAGATATTTACTGGTCCTTTAAGTTCGGAATCTTCACTCTCTTCTATACCTATTATCCTCAGGTTCTATCTTCTCATTGTATCCTGGATATCCTGGATGTTTTGGGTTAGGAGCTTTTTGCACTTTGTGTTTTCTTTGACTGTTGTGTCCATGTTTTCTTTGGTATCTTCCACACCTGCAATTCTCCCTTCCATCTCTTGTATTCTGTTAGTGATACTTGCATCTTTTACTCCTGATTTCTTTCCTAGGTTCTCTGACTCCAGGGTTGTCTCCCGTTGTGATTTCTTTATTGTTTCTATTTCTGTTTTTAATTCCTGAATGCTTTGGTTTATTTGTTTGATTGTGTTTTCCTGTAATTTTTAAAGGGATTTTTGTGTGTCCTCTTTAAGGGCTTCCAGTTGTTTACCTGTGCTCTCTTGTATTTCTTTAAGGGAGTTATTTATTTCCTTCTCAAAATCTTCTATTCTCCTCTTGAGATGTGACTTGAAGTCTGAGTCTTCCTTTTCTGGTGTGTTGGGGTATCCAGGTCTTGCTGTGGTGGGAGAGCTGGGTTCTAATGATGCCAAGTTGTCTTGGTTCTGTTCCTTGTGTTCTTGCCCTTGCCTTTTGCCATCTGGTTATCTCTGGTGTTAGCTGGTCTTACTCTCTCTGACTGTGGCTTATCCTTTCCTGCAAGCCTAGGTGTCAATACTCCTTGGAGACCAGTTCTCTCTGAGAGGAATTTGTGTTTGGAGAGTTGTGGTGCAGGGTCAGCTCTGGGGTGCAGACAGAAACAAGAAGGATCTAATCCCCAGCTTTCTCTTGTTTCCTGTGTCCTGATGGCTCTGCTAGGGTCCCTCTTGGTCCAGTGAATTTGAAAACAGGTGGTGGTCTTGCCTGTGCTTAATGGTGTGTCGGCACTCCTGGTATACCAGCTCTCTTCTGGCACTATTTGAGTATGGAGCCCTGTGTCACAGGATCTGCTCTCTAACCACTGAAAGAAACCAGATCCCACTTCCTCCGTCCCTGTAACCTGGGTATTCCAGGTGGGTCCCTCTGTGTAGTCTTGTCCCCTCTCCTGGGAGGGTAGCTTTCTTCCAGTGCTATTTGGCTATGGAGCCCTGGTGGCCCAGGCAGAGGACTCCCACCACAGATGGAAACTGGAAGGCTCTTACCTCCTGGCTGTTCCTCAGTCCCTGCGTCTAGAGCCCTCCTCTAGCTGGCTTTTCCAAACATGTGGGTGGCTAGCTTTCTCCTGGCACTGTTTGGCTATGGATCCCTGGTAGCCCAGGCAGAGGTCTCATTTTGATGATTTTCAAAACCAAATTTGTTGATTGAGAATAGGTGGGAATATGGGAGAACTCTAGAATGCCTCATGCTTCTTCTTCTTCTTCTTCTTCTTCTTCTTCTTCTTCTTCTTCTTCTTCTTCTTCT
>JADRCH010000372.1:7840-157934 GCA_019843965.1 Rhynchomys soricoides | reverse complement strand
CTTCTTCTTCTTCTTCTTCTTCTTCTTCTTCTTCTTCTTCTTCTTCTCCTCCTCCTCCTCCTCCTCCTCCTCCTCCTCCTCCTCCTCCTCCTCCTTCTCCTCCTCCTTCTTCTTTTTTGGAAATGATTCTATGTTCTCCTTGCCTTTTTCAAGAAAGATATCCATCTCAGTTTTTCTGTCTTCACTGCTGTTATGACTAAGCTTTGAGGTCAAACTGACCTTATCCAGAATTAAGTATCACCCACACAATTGGGAACACCTGTGAGGACTATTTCTTAATTAAATCTTTTTGACTGGGAAGACCCTCCTATAATTTGAATCCTTTGAGATGACAAGATCCAGCTTTGATATAAGGTACATGTTCTGCTGGCAGCCTAGATATATAAAGGACATTGAGGAAGGAAGCTCTCTCTTTTTGCCTGCTTACCCTGTCAAGACAAGTCTAGCAAGTTAATTCTTTTGCTTCAGAACCTACTTCTTTAGCATTGTGCCATACACTGAAGACAAGCTGAGACATCCAGCTTCTGAACTGAACTACTGGATTCTTCAACTTTTACTTGGTAGACAATTCTTGTTGGACTAGCTGGACTACAGCCTGTTAGCAACTCTAATAAACCCACTTTCTACAAACATAGAAATTCATTTTATCAGTACTATTCATCTAGAGAACCTTGACTAATACACCTGTGGTTTTTTTTTTTACATTAACACTAAGAAAGAATGCTGCCTAACAATAATGTCCATAAAAGACATTCTCTCTGAGTATTCAAGTTACCAAGGAGACTATACATTTTGATTCATTTGTCCAGAGATTGAACTGAATTTCAGAAAGAAAACTCCTATAGGAATGGAGCCACCATCCATCCTTCTGTTGAGAGAAAGTTCTATCATTGTGTTTGTGATCTAGTTCCTGCTTTCTCTCAGGATTGTTAGAAGTACCCTTGCCTACCAGGTTAAATGTAGCTGCAGCTCACCTACTTCAGTGTGAAGGTAAAAGCAAATATTTTGTTTCCTGAATTTTTTAATGGTGTTCTCTCTTCCACCTGTGGCACAGGAGAAATCACTCCTCTGCAAACTGTGTAGTGTGCAGTTCCCAGATCTGCAGATATATTGGAAAGGTCTACACCTGGGGCTGCAACCATCCCCTGGAAACAATGTACTGTGCTCCTGATGTATAGGCCAACACTAAGGGAAGGCACTCTTGTTACTCAGACCTACCAGCCAATCAGGACCTCCAGGTGGACTGCCAGTCAGAGGGGGAGTTGGGCTCTTCTGAGCACCTTTCTTTAGGCTTGGTTCAGAAGCTGAGTAGCTGGTTGCTTTCTGTGCTACTACTGAGAGCTTCGGTGCTTGCAGGAATGAGATAGGAAGCCTAGATGTGATGAAATGGTGAGCAAAGGGCCGTGGTCTTAGGAAGAGTGGAACGCTGAGCCTCAGGAGCAGTGTGTGTCATGGGCCCTCCCTGGTATAGAGTGGGAGCTAGTGGCCAGAAGTATCTTCTTGTGAGCTCTTCTGTGGTATTTGCAACTCCTAGGCCCCATGTGTTGACCTCTGCATTACTTCACTCTGTGGTCTCTTCCTGTACAGAACATTTTGAACAGAGGCTATGTGTAGAAGAATCATCATTGTGGCCTGCTTCACCCTTTATGGATGGTTGCCATACTCAAAAAAATACTAGTTTCTCTACCATTGCTATAATTCCTACATTTAGGAATAAGATCCATTCGGACTTAATTTGCTGGAGGTAGTAAATGGAATTTCATGTGTTGGGTTTCACTCCTTTACTAAGCTGTGATGTTAATACTTACAATTGTAGATGTAAAGGATTTCCTCATGCTTAGAAGATACTCAGTCACACAAAGTAGAATTTAGCTAATGGAGGGCTACCTCTAAAACATTCTCAAAATTCATAGGATCTTAACCAAACCTGTTAAATATTAGATGCTAGGATACACATGTTTGTTTACCAGGATTGTCTAGACATTTGGATCTGTACCATGATAAAAGGATACAACTCTACCAAATCCCTTATTAGAGGGCAGGTGTCTGATAAGGTTCTCAAAGGGATATTGAAGGTTACAATCCACATTAAGGCTTAGTGTGCCATAAAGGCCCAGTATTCTTCTCGAGAAAAGCATACTTCTGCCAGATGGGCAAGAAGACCTCAAATGACAACTACTTGAAAATGAAAAACAGTGTTGTGTTGAGGGCTGCCCTGATCAAGCAAGATTTCCCTGAGGTCCTCGTATATGGAGAAGGAACATAGCATAGCTCTTTCACAATCTAGGAATGTGCTTGGAAGATCCAGTAACAGCTGGAGCCTAGGCCTTGGGAGTGCTCTTTATGACCCTGAGGGATAGATAATAAACAAAGCTCCATCTCCAAAACCAAGGATATACTTCAGGGAGTTAGTCATGGCCTGGGGCCAGGGCATTTGGAGAGGAGTCTGTTCTGTTCCTGAGAACCCAGCCCTTCCTACCACATGGGGCTCTGGTTATCAGTTCCAAGTCCACTGTGGGCTTGGCAAGCAGTGTTCTTGATATACCTTGTGTCTTAGGCAGGCTTTCTATTCCTGCACAAACATCATGACCAAGAAGCAAGTTGGGGAAGAAAAGGTTTATTGAGCTTACTCTTCCATGCTGCTCTTCATCACCAAAGGAAGTCAGGACTGGAACTCAAGCAGGTCAAGAAGCAGGAGCTGATGCAGAGGCCATGGAGGGATGTTACTTACTGACTTGCTTCCCCTGGCTTGCTCAGCTTGCTCTTATATAGAACCCAAGACTACCAGTCCAGGGATGACACCACTCACAATGGGCTCTCTCCCCTTGATCACTAATTGAGAAAATGCATTACAGCTGGGTCTTATGGAGGCATTTTCTCAACTGAAGCTCCTTTATCTGTGATAACTCCAGCTTGTGTCAAGTTGACACACGAAACCAGCCAGTACAATTGACCCCTTGTCAACTTGACACACAAACACATCAATATTAAGCCTCAATCCTTACATTCTTATTCATACCCAAGATCTAAATAACTTTTAAAAACTCCCACAGTCTTGCATATTAAATTTTTAATCCCTTTAAAATATCCAATATCTTAAAATTCAAAGTCTTTTTACAATTCAAAGTCTCTTAACTGTGGGCTCCACTAAAATACTTTCTTTCTTCAAGAGGGAAAACTATCAGGGCACAGTCACAATAAAAAGCAAAATCAAATTCCAAATGTCCAAAGTCTGGGATCCACTCACAATCTTCTGGATTCCTCCAAGGGCTTGGGTCACTTCTCCAGCACTGCCCTTTGTAGCACGCACCTTGTTTTCTAGGTTCCAGCTGCCTGTGCTACACTACTGCTGCTGTTCTTGGTAGTTATCTCATGGTACTGGCATCTCCAAAACACTGCTGTCTTCCACTGCAACTAGGCTTCACCTCTCATTGTCTCCCTTCATGGTGCCAAGCCTCAACTCCTTTGCATGACCCCTTCAGTCCTGGGCCATCACTTGCAACTGAGGTTGCATCTTCACCAATGGCCTTCCATAGCCTCTCACAGTGCCCAAGCTTCAGCTGTTCTTCATGACCCTTTCATGCCTTTAAAACCAGTACCACCTGGGTGACATTTCAAACATTACCAAGTCCAGTCACAGCACAAGGAACAACCTTCACTATGTCTGGAACACAAGCCACTGTGCTCTCAGAAAACACTTCCCAGAAGATTTCACTTCAATGATGATGGTCTGTTCTTTTTTTTTTTTTTTAATTTAAATTTTAATTTTAATTTTTGAATATTAACTTTATATACATTTCAAATGTTTTGCATTTTTGAAACCTCCTATACTATTCCCCCTCCCCCTGCCTCTATGAGGGTGCTCCCCCACCCACCTATTCAATCCAGTTTTCCCTCCCTAGCATTCCTCTACACTGGGGCATCTAACACCCTCAGGCCCAAGGGCCTCTCCTCCCACTGATGACCAACAAGGCCCTCCTCTGCCACATATGTGACCAGCACCACGGGTCCCTCCATTTGTATTCTTTGGTTGGTGGTCCAATCTCCTGGAGCTCCAGAGGGTCTGGCCAGTTGACACTGTTGCTCCCTCAATGGGGCTGCAAACCCCCTCAGCTCCTTCAGGCACTTCTCCAACTCCTCCATCCAGGACCCCACACTTAGTCCAATGGTTGGCTGCTAGCACCAGCCTCTGTATTTGTCAGGCTCTGCCTGAGCCTCTCTGGAGACAGCTTATCATGCTTCCATCAGCAAGTGCTTCCCAGCATCCACAAGAATGTCTGGGTTTGGTGGCTGTATATGGGATGTATTTCCAGTTTGGGTAGTCTTCAGATGGCCTTTCCATGAGTCTCTGCTCCACACTTTGTCTCAATATTCCCCCTGTGAGTATTTTGCTCACCATTCTAATAAACGCTGAAGCATCTGCATTTTGGTTTTCCTTCTTCTTACGCTTTATGTGGTCTGTGAATTTAATCTTGGCTATTCCGAACTTTTGGGCTAATATCAATTTATCAGTGAGTACATATTGTGTTTGTTCATTTGTGTTTGAGTTAACTCACTCAGCATGATATTTTTCAAGTTCCATCCACGGGCCTCTGAATTTCATGAAGTCATTGTTTTTAATAGCTGAGTAATATTCCATGGTATAAATGAACCACATTTTCTGTATCCATTCCTCTGTTGAGGGACATCTGGGTTGTTTCCAGTTAGTTTCTGGCTATTATAAATATGGCTGTTATGAAAATAGTGGAGCATGCGACTATATTACATGTTGGAGCATCTTCTGGGTATATGCCTAGGAGTGGAATAGCTGGGTCCTCGGGTACTATTTATGTTCGTTTTTCTGAGGGTTCCCCAAACTGATTTCCAGAGTGTTTGTACAAGCTTGCAATCCCACCAGCAATGGAGGAGTGTTCCTCTTTCTCAACATCCTTTCCAGCATCTGCTGTCACCTGACTTTTTGATCTTAGCCATTCTGACTGGTGTGAGGTGGAATCTCAGGGTTGTTTTGATTTGCATTTCCCTGATGACTAAGGATGTTGAACATTTCTTTAGGTAGTTCTCAGCCCTTCAAGTTTCCTCAGATGAGAATTCTCTGTTTAACTCTGCTCCCCATTTTTTGATAGGGTATCTCTGGACTCTAACTTCTTGAGTTCTTTGTATACATTGGATATTAGCCCTTGATCAGATAGAGGATTGGTAAAGATCTTTCCCCAATCTGTTGGTTGCCGTTTTGTCCTATTTACAGTGACCATTGGTGTTCTGTTCAGGAACTTTTCCCCTGGGCCCATATGTTTGAGACTTTCCCTCCATTTTCTCTCGTATTAGATTCAGTGTATCTGGCTTTATGTGGAGGTCCTTGATCCACTTGGACTTGACCTTTGTACAGGGAGATAGGAATGGGTCAATTTACATTCTTCTACATGTTGACTGACAGTTGAGTCAGCACCATTTTGTGAAAATGCTGTCTTTTTCCACTGGATGGTTTTAGCTCCTTTGTCAAAGATCAATTGACACTGTGGGTGTGTGGGTACAGTCTTAGATTTCCAGGATGTTTTGGGTTAGGAGCTTTTTGCATTTTGCATTTTCTTTGACTGTTTTGTCAATGTTTTCTATGGTATCTTCTGCACCTGAGATTCTCCCTTCTATCATTTGTATTCTGTTGGTGATACTTGCATATATGACTCCTGATTTCTTTCCTAGGGTTTCTATCTCCAGGCTTGTCTCCCTTTGTGATTTCTTTATTGTTTCTGTTTCCATTTTTAGACCCTGGATGGTATTGTTCAATTCCTTCATCTGTTTGGTTGTGTTTTCCTGTAATTATTTAAGGGATTTTTGTGTTTCCTCTTTAAGGGCTTCTAGTTGTTTACTTGAGTTCTCTTGTATTTCTTTAAGGGAGTTATTTATTTCCTTCTTAAAATCTTCTATCAGATTTTAAATCTGAGTCTTGCTTTTTTTGGTGTGTTGGGGTATCCAGGGCTTGCTGTGGTGGGAGAGCTGGGTTCTGATGATGCCAAGTAGCTTTGGTTTCTGTCCCTTATATTCTTGCCCTTGCCTTTCACTATCTGGTTATCTCTGGTGTTAGCTGGTCTTGCTCTCTCTGACTGTGGCTTGTCCCTCCTGCAAGTGTTGGTGTCAATACTCCTTGAAGACCAGTTCTCTCTGAGAGGACTTTGGGTTTGGAGAGCTGTTGTACAGGGTTAGCTCTGGGGTGATCTTGTCCCCAGCTGTCCCTTGGTTCCTGTATCCTGATGGCTCTGCACGGTCCCTCTTGATCCAGTGAATTTGTACAGAAGTAGTGGTCTTGCCTGTGCTTGAAGGTGTCTATGCATTCCTTGGATACCAGCTCTCTCCTGGCACTATTTTAGTATGGGGCCCTGTATCACAGGATCTGCTCCACTGAAAGAAACCAGAAGATCACTCCTCAGTCCCTGTGTCCTGGGGATTCCAGTTGGGTCCCTCTGAGCAGACAGGCTTGCCCACACTCCTGGGAGTCTAGCATTCTCCTGGCATTATTTGGCTATGGAGCCCTGGTTTCCCAGGCAGAGGTCTCCAGCCAAAGACAGAAACCAGAAGGCACCTTCCCCCAGTTGTTCCTCAGAGCCTGTGTGTCCCAAGGATTCCAGGAGAGTCCAGCTGAGCAGTGTTGCTCCTCTTACCCCCTCTCACAGGCTTTTCCACACTCCTGGGAAGCTAGCTTCTCCTGGTGCTATTTTGCTATCCATATATTTTTTTCTAATTAACAGTTTACCAACAAGTACCAAAGTATAAATTGTGAATAAAATTTTATCTAGTAAACTTATTTCTAGGACTTTATGTTGACAAAAATATGTAGGTACTGTGTGGGATATCTATCACAGTATTATATACAATGATGAGTTATGAGAAACATATCAAGATTAAGTACAGAATTGATAAATTATGAAATTACTTGTAGACATTTCTATAATAATTAAAATGCTATTTTTTGGCTAAAATTTTAGAAGCCAATCATCTTATACTTTCACATTATAAATATGATTAAAATAAATTAAATCACTTTGTAAAAACATTATGCAATTGGAAATTATTTCTGACAGATCAACTCTTACAGTTTTATAGGCTATTCATTTTTTCCCCTTTGAAATGACAAAGGAAAGTTGACTTCAGTCAAAATAGCACACAATCTAATCTCATAAATCACACATTTAATGTTACTTGTTTTCAGTAGGTTTTGAAAACGTTACTACTGTCACACTCAACTAGAAGTAAGTTGACAACTCCTGACTAAATTCAGAGAAAATAAATACTAGTCTTCTAAAATATACAAGACTCACCTCCCTAATGTGAACATAAAATTCAAATGCCTCCAATGTTCTCCCTTGAAGATATGTTAGCTTCACTCTGAGCAACATTCCTTAAGGCCATTACACTGAGATTCATCAGATACCTATAACACTTGCTGAAGTTACCACTTAAATATTTCTATTTGACCAGTATGAAGTGTCCTTTCTTATCTTTTTTGATAACTTTTGGTTGAAAGTTGATTTTATTCCATATTAGAATGGCTATTCCAGCTTGTTTCTTGGGACCACTTGCTTGGAAAATTGTTTTGCAACATTTTACTCTGAGGTAGTATCTATCTTTGCCACTAAGGTTGCTTTTCCTGTATGTAGCAAAATGATGGGTCCTATTTACATAACCAGTCTGTTAGTCTATGGCTTTTTATTGGGAAATTAAGTTCATTGATATTAAGAGACATTAAAGAAAAGGGATTGTTACTTCCTGTTATTTTTGTTGTTAGAGGTGGAATTATGTTTTTGTGGCTATCTTGTTTGGGGTTTGTTGAAAGATTATGTTCTTGCTTCTGCTGGAGTATAGTTTCCCTCCTTGTGATAGTGTTTTCCATCTATTATCCTTTGTAGGGCTGGATTTGTGGAAAGATATTGTGTAAATTTGGTTTTGTCATGGAATATCTTGTTTTCTCCGTAATGTCTGTGGTAATTGAGAGTTTTGCTCGGTATAGTAGCCTGGGCTGATTCACTGATTCTGAGCATTCTTCCCCCCGACCCCCAACCTAGGGGTGAGGGGGATGGGCAATTACCTGCAATTCAAGAATTTTGCTGATATCTGTCTTTCTAAAGCAGAAATTTTGTTCTATATTTGTAGCTTTCCACATTACTAATTTATAAAATTTATAATATTACATGTCTTTCTCTGAGATTTAGTTAACCCTTGGTAATCTTCACTGGCATTATCACAAGCCAGCTGTTTTAATAATAACTCTTGGATTTGTTTCCCTTTTGCTTATTGCTCAAGAGCATCCTGAGGGGCCTTGTATACTTTTTATATAAGTAGATAGAAAGTCAAATTCTGTCTCAGTATTCATCCAGGCAGCCATGACTATGTTCCTACTAATGTGGGTATGATACAAGAAGTTTATTATGCAACTGATTATCTGTTGGTACCAATTTACCAGTCCCTGACAGCATTTCATATGGGATGTTTTCAGGATTATCCTTTAATCGTAGTTGTTGCCTTTTTCATGGGCTTCATCTGCAAGCCATTTTACCTTTGAAGAAATTGGAAAGAGTCAAAAACCATTTTATCAATTATATGACAATCATAGGGCAAATAGTCTCCACCATTGTTCCAACTAAAGAGATTCATAACAATATGAAACAGTGGGTGCATAAGAAGTACAAGCTTTTTAAAAATCTTTCACCATAGTCATGTCTAACTCCTGATACACAGTTTGATTTTGCTGAAATTGCACTGAAAACATCAAGTCAATCTTAGTCCATGACAAATTGGTAAATGAATTTCCCTGCTGTGCCATAGCTAGCTTTGGTGGTAAACTTGGCATGTTCATAGGCTGTCCTATATCCTCACCAAAAAATGAAGGAAATTCTTGATAGCACTGATTAACAAACTCCTCACCCTATGCTTTTCAGCCATTTCTCAGGAAATGAAAGATTAGTATTTATGGTCCAACATATATACAGCAGAGAACTGCCTGATCTGACCTCAGTGGGAGAAGATGTGCCTAACCCTTGAGAGACTTGAGGCCCCAGGGAGTGGGGAAGCCTTGGCTGGGAGTTGGGGAGAGAAATCCTTTTGGAATCAGGGGGAAGGAGGAATGGTATGAGGAACTGTGAGAGGGAAGACCAGGAGGAGGACAACAACTGGACTCTAAAAAAATGAAAATAATAATAAAAAAGAAAGGCAAAATATACCACAAATCACACTACACCTAAAGGACTAAATCCTCTAAGATACAGCTTAAATGGTTTGAAAAATTTTAAAAAGTTTGTACATTTTACTAGTCATATATAAAATCTCATCATAGAAATGTTGGAAGTAAACATATTTTAATTTAAAGAGGTATGATTGTTTATTTTAGAGCCTTGTATAACATGGCATCTGAATGGCTATCCTAAGTGCACAGAAGTTTACTGATGTGTGTAGACTTTGAGTATTGCTAACCTGACTATGTGATGTTTTTTATTTATAAGTTACTTATAATAAAGTGATTTTTGTTTAAAACATAAAAAAAAAAAAACAAAACAGGCTTTTGTTAGGGAGCTTGGGGAATCCTCACTGGAATAAGTGTTCCTGGTGCTGTGTTTACTTTAAGTTTTGTCTTCACTGGAAAATTTCCCCTTTTTGGCACTTCTACCAAATTAAAGGTTTGTTCATTAAAGATTTATATTCATTCAAGGAATCAGACATCTCTTCCTCATGATAAATATACTCCTTGTCTTCCTTTAGTATTTTGATAACAGTCTAAATTAATGCACAAGTGTACCAAAATAGAATGGGTATTTCATCCTTGTTTATATGCCTTTAAATATTCTTTTAGACTTTGTCTCATACTGCTTCATGCAATGTTCCACAGATTATAATCATAAACTTTAAATCAACCTAATAGCTGAGATTTTCATATTTGTGGCAATTCTTTTTTTTTTAAATGATGGTCAAGCTTGAAATAAGACAAAGCCTTCTCTGGTTTCTGCCTTCTCATTTTCCCACTCCTCCATCAGTGAGGGTCCTTGCTCTTATCTCAAAGCCAACTTTGGATCCCTTTTTACTGTTCCAGGTGCCCCCAAAGTTAAAAACTGCTTTAGATACAAAGGGACTTGGGATAATGAAACCTAAAAGTGAGGCAGACTAAAGTATCATGCAATAGGAAACTATACATAGTATCAGACAATTTATAATCTGAGGATTCTCATGAGTTCAGGCTGTACAATCACTATGAAAACCACCTATGGCAAAACTTGTTTTTCCATATAGGCATAAAAGGATAGTATAAATGTTTGATTGAATAACAACAAACAATAATGAGCAACCAGGAGTAAATTCACTCCTATCTGTTATACATGGTAGAAACACAAAAATACATTCCAAAAGCCATTCTGTGTTTTGGAGACAATGAGGTAACAGGACACTTGTACTGTTTTCTTGGAGTGTTAGTATAAGCACTCAGAATTATCCTCACATTACTTCATTTGTTGAACTTGTTCCAACAATACACCTTAATTAAATTAATTTTATTTTTTAAAATAACATGCACATGAGGAATGTCCTTTATACAATATAAAGTCACACACACATATACACACACAGAAACATACACATTTATATGACATACACCATGTGTATACTTGGTACCCAGGAAGCCAGTATAGTGCATCATGTCTTCTCAACCAAGAATTACAGGTAGTTATGAGTCATCTGATGTTGTGTGCTAGGAATCAAAGTTCAGTGCCCAGCAGAAGGAGTATTACTCTGTTGATTCTCCATCTCACAAATGTGTCATTATAATGCAGAAGATAAAAATATGTCATTACTCTGACTTCTATCACCTGGAGGAGATGAAAGACTCTGCTTAATGATCATTAAAAGATCAATATATTTTCAACCATCTGTGAATTGACATTTCATATTGCTTTCTGTCATTGTTAATACCATTCTCTTATTATGAGTAAATACAATAAAAGGTTTAGTTGAGTAGAGATGAGTCCAGATTATATTAGGAAAAGATCTGTAATGTGATATATGAGTAATCTGAAGTAAACTCATTTCTATCTGCTACCTCTGAGAGGAGTACAAAAGAACATACAAAAGTACAAGAACAATTCCATGTTTTGAAGAAACTTAGAACACAAGAATCTTGCCTTGTTTTGTTTTGTTTTGTTTCTTACAAACACTCAGAATTCTCATACAACTCAATTCCTGGAACTTGTTCCTCCATTTCCTACTCTTTCATTTTCAAACACAGGATATCCAGAGTGGTTTTAATTTGAAAAGTAGTTAAGTCTAATTGTCATCTGATGCATTATTATCCTACAAGCAAGCTAATTATAAACGTCTTGTTCTACTACCACAAACAAGAATCCAAGCTATGTCTAGTATTATTGGTTACATTATCCTTGTTATGGTTTGTATATGCTAGGCCCAGGGAGTGGCATTATTTGGAGGTGTGGCCCTTTTAGAATATGTGTGGCCATGTTGGAGTAGGTGTGTTACTGTGGGAATGGGCTTTAAGACCCTACTCCTAGCTGCCTGGAAGTCAGTATTCTGCTAGCAGCCTTAAGATGAAGATGTAGAACTCTCAGGCCTGCCTGCATCATGCCTGCTTAGATGCTGCTCTGCTCCCACCTTGATGATGATGAGGGACTAAACCTCTGAACCTGTAGGCCAGCTCCAATAAAATGTTGTTATTTATAAGAGTTGCCTTGGTCATGATGTCTATTCACAGCAGTAAAACCCTAACTAAGACAATCCTGTTGATCAAAAAAATCTAGTGAATAGCTTGAAAATAGACCCATATGATAAGTAGTTCTAGTATCTCATAGAACATAAGCCCATGTTGGCCCTTGATAAGAATATGACTGCTACAGTGTCCTATGAAATGGGAAGTTATTCAAATGACAAGGAAAAATTAACACATGCATCCTTCAGATGAATGTTTGTACTATAGTCCCAAGGTCCAATCATAATCACAGAGTTATTAATATTACTAACAGGAGCTAAGTCCATCAAGTGAGTTGAAACAAAGGAGGAAAAGTAATTTTAGACCAAAGCACTCATGGCACAGTGGCACTCATTGGAGATATACTGGTCAGTATGGCTAACACTGCCAAAAAAGTTTCTTTCGTGACACAAGACTCTGTGTTTCATAGGATATCTCTTCCCTTTGTTTATGTAGTCTTATCTCAGCTCATGGTGGGCTGATTTGAGTTCTGAGAATATGGTTGGAATCTCCTTTTTCTCTTTAGCTGAAGAGGTGGTATATTTCTAGTAACTTCCACTGTCTCTTTACCCTGCAAAATTTTACTTGAGATCCTGAGACTGGAGGAGCTGAAGAGAAATCTGTAATGCTTCAGTGGGTCTATATGCAATGACAGACACTTGTCCCTTCCAAATGTCACCTAACTTGACTTTCAAGTCTTAAATTGTTTAATATACTGTGCCCTATCTAAAGTCAGTTCAGAATTAACTGTGAGAAATATTTTTGAGTTCTCAAACATATATCACCTTGAGACAATTTTTAAACATAAGAGTAAATAAGGAAAGTGCAAAACATACCTCTTGCTGTACCCCTTAATTGTTTTAATGTTTTGTGTACTTTTATTTAGGCTCTGGCCTTGAGAATTACAAGATATGCCTATAATCTTATTAATACTCTATTCTTTACAAGGGGATTGGAGTGTACACAAGTACAATTCGTAAACAAAGAATATTTGTAGTTTTCACCAGATGTTGAAGTTCATGTTTTAATTGGAGTATAACAGGATTTGAAGATAAAATTAAAGCAGTTTCTACTGGTGGGAATATTCCTGTAACATGAGAAGAATCTGAAACAACATTTAAGGGTTTATATAGTAACCATAGTACATTAGTCAAAAAGCCAGTTACACTAGTAGTGGGTATTAATAGATAGAGTCAAATGTAGACCATGAATTCCTTCTACTCCCTTAAATGAGCCATCAATAAAATTAGTATCTGCCTGTAGAATGGGAGGTTAGAATTTTTTCATCACAAATTGAGTTCCTATGAGAAAAATCCCATATCTGGCCAGCTAGGCAATGATTTCCTACCTTTCCTTAGTAACTGCATATGATTTGAAAGTTCATCAATTCTTTAATGCTCTTAAGCAGAGCTTGTTACTTAAGGGTAATAGAATATGGCAACAATCAAATCCCTATAATTGCTGACATCAGGTTCTGTCCTATTTTTTTAACTGAGCAGAAAGTAAGGAAGAGAGATCAGCAGCTTGATACCCACCCAAACACTATGGCCTGCTTGCCTCTGAGGAGGTCTGAAGTAACCAAAGACATGGGTGAGAATCTCGCCCAAATTCCCACTCCAACTGGGACACCCACACAGCCCAGCAAATGTGAGACCTACTGCACCACCACCCCACTCCCACTCCCCCACCCTGAGCCCCATCTTCCCTTTCTGTGCACTTCCCCACCAGGGTCAGTTCAGCAGCCCTATGTTATAGTAAATCTCCAACCCCAATAAGCATGTGTAGAAAAACATACAACTTTATTATAATATTTATAAGCTGTACCCCTAGATTGGGCAGATTTATCATTACACTACTCTATTCTCCAGCTATGAGATCTCTTGTTATTTGTGGCTTTTTCTCTTCATCCGTCCTCTTGTCTCCCCTACCTCTTTCCTCTCTTCCTCTTTCTAAAACCTCCAGGCCCACCTTTCTTTTCCAATGCCTAATCATAGGCTTTGACCTTTATTTGACCAGTTAAAAAGGGGAGAAGGTTTCATGAAATTACCTGAGTTATCCACTCCTTGTCAGTGTAGCCCCTCTTGAGGAAGCAGAATTAACAGCAAAACACAAACAGCACAGGGCAATCGCAACATTCCTATACCCACCCAAAGGCTACAGTCTGTAAGACTCCCAGGAGGTCGACAGTAAACAGGGATACAGGAGGCCTGCTTTAACCAGAGACCCAGGAGGTCCACCTTAACCTGAAACAATACTGCCTCCTCCAAGGAGGCGGGTTCCAGTCAGAGACAGCAAGGCTAGTTAACACCAAAAAGAACCAGATGGCCCAAGGCAAGCTCAAGATCATAAGCATCAGAAGCCAATGCAATTTGGCATAATCAGAACCCAGTTCTCCCATCACAGCAAGCCCTGGACACCCTAACACACATGAAAAGCAAGATAATGATGTAAAGTCCCGTCTCATGAAGATAATAGAGACCTTTAAGGAGAATATAAAGAACTCCCTTAAAGAAATACAGGAAAACACAGTCTATTAGGTAGAAGCCCTTAAAGAAAAAACAAATAAATCACTTAGAGAAAGACAGGAAAATACAATCAAGCAGGTGAAGAAATTGAACAAAGTGAATAAGGACTAAAAATGGAAATAGAAACATTAAAGAAAGCACAAAAGGAGGCAACCCTGGAAATGGACAATTTAGGAAAAAGATCAGGAGCTACAGATGTCAAGCATCATATACAGAATACAAGAGATAGAAGACAGAATATCAGGCATAGATGATATCATAGAAAATATTGACGTGTCAGTCAAAGAAAATACAAAGTGTAAGAAAGTTCCTAACCTAAAATACCCAGGAAATTTATGACACAATGAAAAGACCAAACCTAAGAATAATAGGAATAGAAGAGGGTAAAGAATTCAAGCTCAAATGGCCAGAAAACACCTTCAACAAAATCATAGAAGAAAACTTCCCTAACCTAAAGAAAGAGATGGCCATAAATGTACAAGAAGCCTACAGAATACCAAATAGATTGAACCAAAAAAGAAAATCCTCTAGTCACATAATAAAACACTAAACGCACAGAACAAAGAAAGGATATTAAAGGCTATAAAAGGAAAATGTCAAGTAACATATAAAGGTAGTCCCTATCAGAAATATGCCAGACTTCTTGACAGAGACTCTAAAAGTCAGAAGATCCTAAACAGATCTCATCCAGACCCTAAGAGACCACAAATGTCAGCCCAGGACACTATAACCAGCAAAACCCTCAGTCATCATACATGGAGAAACCAAGATATTCGATGATAAAACCAAATTTAAACAGTATCTTTCTACTAATCCAGCCCTACAGAGGATACTGGAAACAAATCTCCAATGCAAAAAGGGTAACTGCACCCAAGAGAACACAACAAACCCAAAAGAAGAGAATTATACATGCATAACCAGCAACAAAAATAACAGGAACTAACAATCATCTGTCTTTAATATTTCTCAATATCAATGGACTCAATTCCCCATAAAAACACAAATGCTAAAAGACTTGGATACATAAAAAGGATCCAGCATTTTGCTGCATACAAGAAACGCACCTCCGTACCATAGACAGTCTTTACCTCAGAGTAAAAGGCTAGAAAAAAGTTCGCCATGCAAATGGTCCCAAGAAACAAGCTGGAGTTGCTATTCTAATAACTAATAAAATAGACTTTCAAACAAAAGTTATCAAACAAGATGAGGAAAACTTCCATCAAGATGAAGTCTCAATTCTAAACATCTATGCCCCAAATGCAAGGACACCCATATTCATAAAAGAAACTATTAAGCTCAAAACACACATTGAACCTCACACAGTTATAGTAGGAGACTATTCAAAACCCCACTCTTACCAATAGACAGGTCATTGAAACAAAAACTAAAAAGAGAACCAAATGGATTTCACAGATATTTACAGAATATTTTATCTCAAAACAAGAAAATATACCTTCTTTTCAGCATCTCATGGAATGTTCTTCAAAATTGGCCATATAGTTGGACACAAAACATGCCTTAATACATACAAGAAGATTGGAATAATCCCATGCATTCTATCAGATCACCATGGACTAAGGCTATATTTCAATAACAACAAAAACAACTGAAAGCCCACATACTCATGGAAACTGAATAACTCTCTGCTCAATGATAACTTGGTCAGGGAACAAATAAAGAAAGAAATCAAAGGCTTTAGAGAATTCAATGAAAATGAAGACACATCATACCCAAACTTATGGGACACAATGAAAGCAGTTTTAAAAGGAAACCTCATAAAGAAATTGGAGAGATACCATACAAGCAACTTAGCAGCACACCTGAAATCTCTAGAACAAAAAGAAGCAAACGCACCTAAGAGGAGTAGACAGCAGGAAATGGTCAAACTCAGGGCTGAAATCAACCAGTTAGAAACCATGAGAAAAAAATAATCAACAAAACCAAGAGCTAGTTCTTTGAGAAAATCAATAAGATAGATAAACCCTTAGCCAAACTAACTAAAAGACACAGAGACAGTATCCAAATGAACAAAAACAGAAATTAAAAGGGATGCATAACAATAGAATCTGAGGAAATTTTTTTAAAAAGCATCAGAACCTAGTACAAAAGCATATACTCTACAAAACTGGAAAATCTAGATGAAATGGATGGTTTTCTAGACAGATGCCACATGACAAAGTTAAATCAAGATCAGGTAAACTATCTTAACAGGCCCATAACCCCTAAAGAAATAGAAATAGTCATTAAAAACCTCCCAACCAAAGAAAAGCCCAGGGCTAGATGGTTTTAGTACAGAATTCTACCAGACTTTCAATGAAGAGCTAAGATGAACACTCTTCAAACCATTCCATAATATAGAAACAGAAGGAAGACTACCTAATTCATTTTATGAAACCACAGTTACCCTGATACTCAAACCACACAAAAAACAACAAAGAAAAAGAACTCCACACCAATCTCACTTATGAATATTAATACAAAAATACTCAATAAAATTCTCACAAACTGAATCCAAGAACACATCAAATCCATCATTCACCACAATCAAGTAGGCTTCATCCCAGTGATGCAGGGATGGTTTTGTATATGAAAAAAAAATCCATCAACATAATACAGTATCCAAACAAACTCAAAGGAAAAACTACATTATCATCTCATTAGATGCTGAAAAAGCCTTTGAGAAAATACAACACCCATTTATGTTAAAAGTTTTGGAGAGATCAGGAATTCATGGCACATACCTAAACATAATAAAAGAAGTACACAACAAACCAACAGCCAACATCAAATTAAATAGAAAGAAACTAGAAGCAATCCTACTAAAATCAGGGACAAGACAAGCTTGCCCAGTCTTTCTCTCTATTTATTCAATATAGTACTCGCAATTCTAGCTAAGCAATTAGACAACAAAAGGAAATCAACAGGATACAAATTGGAAAGGAAGAGGTTGAGGTAGCACTATTTGCAGATGATATGACAGTATACATAAGTGACTCCAAAAATTCTACCAGAGAACTCCTACAGCTGATAAACAAATGTAGCAAAGTGGCTAGATACAAAATTATCTTTAAAAAAAATCAGTCTCTTCCTTTATACAAATTATAAACAGGCTGAAAAAGAAATTAGGGAAACAACACCCTTCACAAGCCACAAATAGTATAAAATATCTTGGTGTAACTCTTACTAAGCAAGTAAAAGATCAGTATGATAAGAACTTCAAATTTCTGAAAAAAGAAATTGAAGAAGACCTCAGAAGATGGAAAGATCTTCCATACTCATGGATTGGTAGGATTAACATAGTGAAAATGGCCATCCTACCAAAAATAATCTATAGATTCAATGCAATCCTTTCAAAATTGCAACTCAATTCTTCAAAGACATAGAAAGAGCAATTCTCAACTTCATATGGAAAAACCAAAAGCTCCAAATAGCTGAAACAATCCTAAAAGAATAAAAGAACTTCTGGGAGAATCAACATCTGTGACCTCAAGCTGTACTACAGAGCAATAGTGTTAAAAACTGCATGGAATTGGTATAGTGACAGACAAGTCAATGAATGGAAGACCCAGAATTAAACTCACAGACCTATGGACACTTGGTTTTTTACAAAGAAGCCAAAAACATACAGTGGAAAAAAGAAAGCATCTTCAATAAATGGTGCTGGTCTAACTAGCAGTCTGTATGTAGGAGAATGAAAATAGATCTGTATTTATCACCTTGCACAAAGCTCAAGTCCAAATGGATCAAGGATCTCAACAGAAAACCAGATACACTGAATCTAATAGAACAGAAAGTGGGATAGAGCCTCAAACACATCAGCATGGTGGTAAATTTCCTAAACAGAATTCCAATGACTCAGGCTCAACAACTGATAAATGGGACGTCATGAAACTAAAAAACTTCTATTAAGTCAAAAGACACCTTCAATAGGACAAACAGGCAAGATTCAGATTGGGGGAAAAAATCTTCACTAACCCTACATCTGATAGAGGGCTAATGTCCAATATATATATATATATATATATAACTCAAGAAGCTAACCTCCAAAAAAACAAACAGCCTAATCAAAAAATGGGGTACAGAGCTAAACAGAGAATTCACAACAGAGGAATCTTGAATGGCAGAGAAGCACTTAAAGAAATGTTCAAAGTCCTCAGTCATCAGAGAAATGCAATCAAAAGGACACTGAGAGTCCACCTTACTCCAATCAGAATGGCTGAAACCAAAAACTCAAGTGCCAGCTGCGGGTAAGGATGTCAAGAAAGAGGAACACGCCTCCATTGTTGGTGGGATTGCAAACTTGTACAAACCACTCTGGAAATCAATCTGGTGGTTCCTCAGAAAATTAGAAATAAATCTACCTGAAGAGCCAGATATACCCTTTTGGGTATATACTGTTCAGAGTATATACCCAAAAGATGCCCCACCATACCACAAGGACCTCTGCTCCTTTGTTTTCATAGCAGCCTCATTTTTAATAGCCAGAAGCTGGAAACAACTCGATGTCCCACAATGGAAGAATGGATACAGAAAATGTAGTTCATTTACACAATGGAATTCAGCCATTAAGAATGAGGACATCATGATTTTTGAAAGCAAATGGATAGAATTAGAAAATATCATCCTGAGTGAGATAACTCAACCCCAAAAGTACATGCATGGTATGCACTCATTGATAAGTAGATATTAGTCAAAAAGTACAGACTACCTATAGACTGTAAGAACTGCAACAAGCAGAAGGGCCCAAGTCAGGATGTTTCCATCCCACTGAGAGGGGAGAAGGAAATGATCACAGGTGATCATTTCCAAGGGAGGGATCTGGGTGGGAGAGGGGGAAAAGGAAAACCGGATCAGACATGGGTGGGGGGACAGGAAAGAAGCCCAGAGGGCCAAGAGAATGAGTGAACATAAGCAGCTGGGGGGGTACCCTCTAGAAAGCACCAGAGATCCAGGAGGTGAAAGACTCTCAGGACTCATTGGGGGTGACCTTAGCCAAAATGTCCAATACTAGGGAGAGGGAACTCAGAGTTTACCTCCTACTGATAGACAAGGCCTCAGGTGGAGGGACAGGGTTACTAAGCCACAATCAAAATTTCTGATTCAGAATTGTTCCTGTCTAAAAGAACTACAAGGATGAAAATGGAGAAGAAACTGAAGGAAAGGAGGCTCAATGACTGGCCCAACTTGGGATCCATCTCATGGTGGGGGCACCAAGGCCTTACACCATTGCTGATGCTGTGATGGGAGGCCCTACAAGCAGCTGACTGAGAC
Source organism: Rhynchomys soricoides (assembly GCA_019843965.1). NCBI lineage: Eukaryota > Metazoa > Chordata > Mammalia > Rodentia > Muridae > Rhynchomys > Rhynchomys soricoides. Next base: position 138,404 of record JADRCH010000372.1, on the reverse strand, counting down.
AGAAGCAGATACTTCTGCCCAACCATTAGACTGGAGTCAGGGACTCCTATGGTTGAATTAGGGAAAGGATTGAAAAAGCTGAAAGGAAGAGCAACCCCATAGGAAGTACAGCAATCTCAACTAACACAGACCCCAGGAGCTCCCAAAGACTGAGCCACCAACCGGAAGCATTCAAGGTTCCTACACACCAGAGTTCTCCCTGGTCTGACCTCAGTGGGAGATATGCTTAATCCTTGAGAGACTTGAGGCTACAGGGAAGGGGGAGACCTGGTAGGAGGGAGAGCACCCTCTTGGAGGCAAGGGGGAGGAAGAATGGGATGAGGAACTGTGGCAGGGGGGACTAGGAGGGGGATAATGACTGGAATGTAAATTTATAAAGATAAAGGTCAAAAGGAAAAGAAAAAAAAAGTAAGGAAGCACTTTTTTTTTTTCTGACCCTTATGGTGTAAATAAATCCAGTACAAAGGTTTATCCTCTTGTGCTGTAAAACATGTAGCAGACAGTTTAGTAAAGAAAATAAAGGCAGCAAAAAATCCACATGATACACCTTGTATTCTGGATTCAAATACCTGTATGTCTTACCTTGCCCCTCGAGGGAACATTCAAGGTCTGTCCAATGTCATCTAACAGTTTTAAATAAAATCATTACTGCATAATTAGTTGTTTCTAAAGAATGATGTGGCCAATTAATATGCTTTTCTAATTTCTCAAAGTCATTACATTTTTTAAAATTGTCTTTTCTTATGGACTTCTTTGTGGTTTAACAATTGTTATAATAATGGGATGTTCCAAATATTTACCTTTTCAGTGTAATAATAAGCCCATTATATGTAACATATCCTGAGATGTTATATACGGATTGTAGTCTTTGGGGTGGCCAACAGGATATCACCTATATAATGAATAATCTGGAGGGAAGGCCTGCCTCACAGGCTCTAAATGTAGTATTGAAATGTAATAGGGTAGCCTAATAGCCTGCCAAGCCTTGAGGTAGTATAGTTCTTTGATATCAGAGATGATATTCTTTATAATTGAGGTATCAGAAAAGATAAAATACATCTTATCAGAATGAATATGTATAGTATAAAAACAAACTTTTCAATCAAATACTATTAAATAATAAGTTTTAGGAAAAGCTGTGGGTTAAGGTAAACAAGTCTGTAAAGCTCTTATTGTTAATATTATTATTGTTTATTATTATTGGTTATTTTGTATTATTATTGTTAAAGTTGGTATTTTCTTACCATTATGGTGTAAATAAATCCATTCCAAAACTTTATTCTCTTGTGCTATAATTCTTGTAGGACACAATTTAGTAGGAAAATAAGTAATTTTAGACTCAATGATGAATCCACATGACACACAAAGGTCTATTTTGGTCTAAATTCAAATACCTATAACTATTTTTGACTCTCAAGAAAATGTGCAGGAACTACCCAATGCTGTCTTGCCTTCTATAGTTTTAATAGATTGGTTAGTACATAATTAAATGTTAATTTATTTTGACTTTGCACAGGAAATACCAGTCTCAGTTCATGAGGCCACAAAGGAAATGGGAATGGTTAGTTTTTTCATAGGTACTAAGTTCTCATCAATATGAGGAGAATTAAAGATTAGATTGATTAGTAAAATATACAATAAATACATGTTACAGGGTCTTTTTCAGAAAATGGATATGATCTAAAGGAAACTCCAGTTAGGAAGGTGAAGGAGCCATCACCTAAATAGATTTTGCCTGTATGAGGAAATTCATCTTATTTGCTTCTTTTTGCCAATTTTAAAGTTTGATCATAACATTTATATTCATTCATTATTATTATTTCTTCATGATTGATATCCTTATCTTCCTTATTTTGTTAACAGTCTACGCTGATGACCAAGTGATCCAAACTTGGTTAAACTTTTCCTCTAATTTATATGCCCTTTCAATATCTTTTCAATACTTCTTCATCTAAAGTTCCATCTTCTGGAAACCAGTAGTTATAAACAATTTACAAGTAACCTAACAATTGTGGTTTTAAAATTATATCCCTCCTACTTAAAAAAAAAAAAGACATTAGCTCAAAGACTTCCCTAGATCTGCCCCAACCTTCTCACTTACCTCCTTCTCTGAGGGTCTTATTCTCTTACATTATACCTGACTTCTGGTTCCTGTTCAAAGCCTCTTCTAAAGATGGTGGGACCAGGGAGTTAGGAGGATTAAAGTCTCATGTAATAGCAAACGTTATTAAAGGCCCAGACTTTAAACTTTGATGTTTAAGAAAGGTCACTTGAGTTATATGTTGAAGTTGGATCACAAGTCACAAAATCACAAAAACAAGTCACGTGGAACAAAAATATTTTTCCACAGAAGAATATAAAAGATAGTTTTAAACTTTACTTGAGTAACAGCAACCAATAATGAGTAATAAGGATTAAACTCAGCTCTAACTGGTATACTGGAGGAAACAAACAAAACAAAACATTGTTGGAGGATGTTTCTGTGCACTGTGTATTCAAATGCTGGTTTCTGTACTAGGAGATTTGGTTGAAGTCTTGCAGTCAGGACATTGCCATTGCCATTTCTATGAAGCATTTCCTGTCTCAACGTCATGTAAAAATTGTTCTCCATCACTTCTGATTGGTTAAAAGCAGAACACTCAAATAGGTGGGCAGGTGAGTATAAGGTGGGACTTCTGATTCCAGTGAAGGGGAGAGCAGGGAAGACTGGTGATAAGGTACTTGCCATGAGGAATGGATAGAGAAGCAGCCACACCACCACTAAGATGGTAGGTAAAAGACCACGAAGCTGGGAAGTAGGCCAGTGTCAGGATTAGTTGGGTAAATTTAGATTGAGCTAATGGAGAATCTGCCCAGCTATAGTGTCAGGAGCTTATAATAAAACTAATAGGTCTCCATTTCATTATTTGGGAGCTAGGACAAGCATAGAAAAGCCCATACATTTACAACACAATCCAAGGACAATACTGTCTTTTGAAGAAATCTAGACAGTCTTATTTTCTTTGAGTGTTCACACAAGCACTCAGAACTCTCCTCTTGCCACCATTCCAGTACAGTGCTCCAACAATATATATTGTGTTTAATTTTAATTAAAAAGTAACAAATAATCACATGAAGAAAGCCCTTTTTAAAATAGAGTAACACACACATAAACATGTGTATATACACACACATATGTGTGTGTGTGTGTGTGTGTATATATATATATGATTTTAATTTTTTTTTATTTTATTTTTAGAACACAATACCAGGTTCCCAAGGAAGGCAGAAAAGTTCATCAGATGTCATGGACCAGGATTTATAAATACCTCTGTGCCAGCTGATGTGAGTGCTAGGAACCAAACTTGGATACCCAACAGCAGCAGTACCATTGATTCAATGCTACAGCTCCCAAACATGTCTTATAATGCAGAAAATGAAGATGTCCCTTTACTCATTCGGCCTTATCCCACTTGAAAGTCCTTGCTATTTGGGCACTACTGAATGGGATTCACTCCATTGGAGACTGCATATTGGTGCTTATTATATTTGTTAACACAGTTCTCTAGAGGTGAGTAAAGACAATAAAAGATTTTGTGTAGAGATGAGTCCAGATTATATTAGGAAAAGTTCCACAATGAGATATATGCTTTATAAAAATGATTTTTATTTTACATGCATAGCTATGTGAGGGTGTTAAGATACCCTGAATCTGGACTTACTGATAGTTGTGAATTTCCATGTGTGTACTGGAAATTGTACCTCATTCCTTTGGAAAAGTGACAGATTTTCCAAATCCCATTTTTGGATTTTTTTAAGACATTTTTCTACATAGTTATGGGCATCGTAAAACTTACTATATGGGCCAAATTGGCCTCAAACTCAGAGAGATCCACCCGCCTCTGTCTCATAGGTGATGAAGTTGCAAGCATGCAACATGTGGTAGTTTTGATATGCCCAGGGAGTAACACTATTTGGAGGTGTGGCTTTGATGGAGAAAGTGTGTCACTGTGGGCATGGGCTTTAAGACCTTCCTCCTAACCATTTGGAAGCCAGTCTTCTGTTTGCCTTCAGATGAAGATATAAACTTTTGTCTCCTCCTACACCATGCCTGCCTGGATGCTGCCATGCTTCTGCCTTGATGATAATAGACTGAACCTCTGCACTTGTAAGTTAGCCCCAATGAAATGTTGTCCTTATAAGAGTTGCCTTGGTCATGGTGTCTGCTTACAGCAGTAAAATCCTAACTAAGACACAATACTATGACCAGGTAATTATATTAAAGACCTATCTTTGAATCAAACAATAAAAGGACAATGTAAGATTTAAACAGGAATTTTTATATTTTGATAAACAGTAATACTACTTGGAATTTTTCAATGTATTAATTTCAACCAGGTAAAATATACTTTTTAAATGACTATCTTTGAATTAAACAATAAAAGGACAATGTTCTTTATTGTCCTTTTATAAATAAGCAAAATATGATGTTTCTTTAACAGGAACCATCATATTTTGATGAACAGTAATACTACTTGGAATTTTTCAATGTATTAATTTCAACTGCTAAATTGTTTCCTATGTTCTCAATATTTTGATTAATTGATTTGTAAATTTTAGTTCTTTAAAAAATTTTAACTGTACAAGCATGTGCCATGATGCACATGTGCCAATCAGAGGATAGTTCACAAGTATTTATTATATAGCTCCTCTATGTTCGTACTAAGAAAAAACAAACTTAAGTTGGCAGCAAGTATCTAAATTCACTGAGGGAACTTGTGGCTTTTGTTTCCATTTCAAAAATATTTATGAAATTCTAGTGTATGAAGTTACATAAAATCCAAGCATAAAATCAGAGAAAATTTTGAATGAGATCATCAAGCTTTGGAGCAACTACTTTTACTCCCAGAAACAATTCTATGCCATTCATTTTTGTTTCTGAGAAAATGTTAAGAACAAATATTTAGTCCTCAGAATAAACTAACATGATCTGTGGGCATGTGTGGCCAGGGAACCTGACCTGAAACAAGAGTGAGATTGAGATATGCCCAAAACCCCAAAAATCTTATCCTGAGACTGGCAGGAGATAGGAGTGCTCTCTCCCTGCCCATAGCCTACATACAAGCTCTGACACATAACCTCTACCTCTCCCACCTCAGGACAGTCACATAGTCCATGGCCACATTATACATTGTTCAACTTCCTTTATCCTGATAAAGTTCTTGGAATTTCTCTTCATGCAAATAAAGCATTCCCAGCACTTCAACCCTAGATAGTAATGTTCACCCACCTTGGAAATCCCTACCCACTCATCAAGATCTATATAGTCCTTGCTCACCCCGAATAAAGTGGAATTGCCTCACTGCAGCTGATCCCACAAGTCATCCAGCATATCCATGACATTCCGAACCCTGCACACCACACCATCATGGGCTAGTGGCTAATGACCTCCAAGGAAGGGGAGACCCACAATAATGTAAAAAATAATGGATGACAACATAAATATCAATTTCACTTGGAATAAGTTTTATTATTCAAATTGTTCTTGAATCCTTGGGTGACAATATGTTTACAATTTGTAAAGGAGACAATATTTTAATGATAGACTGTTTCTACTAATCTTACTCAAACCCCAGTAAGATAGCTCAACAGGAAAAAACATATGTGGAATTCTTTACCTCACTCATTAGGTTCATGGATTTTTACCAGTGTGAATTCTGTCATGCTTTTGAAATTTGCTACAACATGCAAAGGCTTTATCACATTGATTATATTCATAAGCTTTTTGTCCAGTATGATTTCTTTCATGCCTATGAAGATAACTATTCTGTAAAAAGGCCTTACCACACTGTTTACATCCATAATGCTTCTCTCCAGTATGTCTTCTTTCATGCCTGTGAAGGTCACTTTTGCATGCAAAGGCTTTAAAACATAGATTACATTCATAGGGTTTCTCTCCAGTATGACTTCTTTCATGCCTATGAAGATGACTGTTCTGTGAAAAGGCTTTACCACATTGATTACATTCATAAGGCTTCTCTCCAGTATGACATCTTTCATGCCTTTGAAGATTACTGTTATGTCCAAAAGTTTTACCACATTGACTACATCCATAGGATTTTTCTCGAGTACAGTTTATTTCATGACGGAAAAGATAACTATTCTGTGCAAAAGCTTTACCACTTTGATTATATTCACAGAGCTTTAGTCCAGTAAGACCTCTTTCATGACTGTGAAGATTACTCTTCTGTGCAAAGGCTTTACCATATTGTTTACGTCCATAGGGTTTTTCTCCAGTATGACTTCTTTCATGCCTTTGACAATTACTGTTGCACCCGAAGGCTTTACCACATTTATTACATCCATATGGTTTCTCTCCAGTATGAATCTTTCCATGCCTGAGAAGATGACTTTTATATGCAAAAGCTTTACTACATTGATTACATTCAAAGGGTTTCTCCAAATTAATTCTTTCATGTATTTGAAGACAACTGGGACAAGCAAAGGTATTACCACATTGATCATATCCATATCTTTTCTCTCTAGTATGAGTTCTAGGTACTTGATGAAGACTATGAGTTGCAAAGGCTTTATCACTTTGATTATCTTCATAAAGTTCTATTTCCAAATGAGTTCTTTTGTGTAATTTTAAAGATGAATTAGATCTAAAGTCTTTATAATGTTGATTACATTCACAGAGATCCTCTTCACTATTGGTTCTTTTGTGTGTTTGAAGATACCAAGGATGGTTAAAGCCTTTAGTACATGGCTCAAATTTATCACTTCCTTTTCCCACCAGAATTTTTTCAAATCCTAGAAGAGAACTGGAAGAACTCAGGGTTTTACCACACTGATTATATGCATAATATTTTCCTATACTGTGAGTCACACGACAGATGCAAAGTGAACCAGTATAGACACATGAATTTCTGCATTCCTTGTACTCATGAGGTTTCTCTCCAGTGTGAGTTTGTTGATGCATTGCCATGGAAGTTGGAAAACCAGTTAATTGTAAACTTGTATCACATTCATCATGTCTTCTCATAGTGGGGACTACTACATATCGTCTAATTGTTCTGGGAGAGACAGGGGTACATTGCTTCTTTTTATATTGCTTATCCTCACATGGCTTGTATCCAGAGCTACAGATGATATACCTATTAAATGAAAGATAACAAAAGATTTTCACATTGCATTTACATAATCTAACCATTTGTGTCTCATAGATACAAATAGGTATAGGGATTCAGGCTTGTCAACCACAATAGCCTTCTTTTCTTTCATGAACTGTTTCTCTCACAAAACTAGGTAAAGTCAATATAAGTATATGAGGGACACTAGCTTTAACCGCATGATTTGCTTATAAAAGATCTTAGATATACATTAATCTCCTTATCAATGTGTATGCCTTTTACAATAATTAGGTAATAAGAAACTAAGTGAATAGACAGCTCTACATAATGGCCTCACATGTATATGACTAAAATTATGACATCAGCTAGGGCACTGTTTCCTAGTCTCAATTCATTCTTTTGGGGGGAGGGGGTGTGAGACCGGGTTTCTCTTCAGAGAAAGAGAAACCTTCCTGGCTGTCCTGAAACTCACTCTGTAGACCAGGCTAGCATCCAGCTCTTAGAGATCTGCCTGCCTCTGCCTCCTGAGTGGTGAGATTAAAGGTATCTGCCACCAGTGTCAGCTTCTTGTTTTGCTTCTGTCTTTGTTAGAGTTTCCATTGCTGTAAAGAGACACCATGAGCATAATGGTGTCTCTTAAGTTGAATCCATTACTGTCATAGAGGAAAACATGGTACCATACAGGCAGGCATGTTGCTGGAGACAAGATTTGAGAGGTCTACATCTTAATCCTGAGGCAACAGGAGATACTGTATCACTGGGCATAGCTTGAGGATAGAAGACCTCAAGGCCCACCTCCACAGTAACAAACTTCCTCCAACAAGGCCATACCTATTCCAGTGAGGTCATACATCCTAATAGTACCAATCACTATGGGCCAAGCATTAAAACACATAATTCTATGCAGGGCATACCAATTCAAACCACCAGTTTCTTAAAGGAATGTTCTGCACACAATGATCATCTAACTGACATTGAGATAAATGCTGTTGTAAGATTTTAGCAATTAGCACAAAGTTATGCTTATTTACACTGCTGCTTTTCATTACAACTTCAGGGTACCACCTGAACCCATGGCAGATCTGAGAGCCTGGTCTGCTCCCTGACCCCACAAGCTACCTTTCTCCAATAATCCAAAGAGCGCAGCATACCTATCTCCCAGGAGGTCTGTAATAACCAGGAAACAGCCAACCTGTCTCCCAGGAGGTCTGTCATAACCAGGAACACAAACTGTCATGCCTGCTCGTACACCCCAAAGCCAGTCTTTCTCCCAGGAGGTCTGTCCTAACTAGGGACACAAGGACACAGGGACATAGGAGGACTTCTTTTACTAGGGACACAGGAGCCCTGCCCTAACCTGAGACACCATTGCTTGTGTCCCAAGAGGCTGGCTATAATCCACACAGCTAGGTCACACAGCTCTACCTGCCTCCAAGGAGGCCTGCTACAGTCTGAGAAACCAAGGCCAGTTAAAACCACAGACAAACAGATAGCAAAAGGCAAGCACAAGAACATAAGCAACAGAAGACAGTAAAATATGGAACTACCAACAACCCAGTTCTCTTACCACAGCAAGTCCTGGATACCCTAACACACCTGATGAGCAAAATTCTAACCTAAAATCCCATTTAATGAAGATGATAGAGGCCTTTAAGGAGAATATAAATAACTACATTAAAGAAATATAGGAAAACACAAGCAAACAGGCAGAAGCCCTTAAAGAGGAAACAAATGAATCCATTAAAGAAATACAGGAAAATACAATCAAACAGGTGAAGGAATTGAACAAAATGATACAAGACCTAAAAATGGAAACAGAAAAAAAATAAAGAAATCACAAATGGAGGCAATCCTGGAGATGGAAAACTTATAGTATCACCAACAGAATACAAGAGATGGAAGAAAGAATTTCAGGTGTAGAAGATACCAGAAAAGATATCAACATATCTATCAAAGTAAATAGAAAGAGTAAAAAGTTCCTAATCCAAAATATCCAGGAGATTTCGGACACAATGAAAAGACTAAACCTAAAAATAATAGGAATAAAGGATGATGAAGATTCCCAGCTCAAAGGGTCAGAAAATATCTTCAACAAAATCATAGAAGAAAACGTCCCTAACCTAAACACTAAATGCACAGAACAAAAGAAAGTAGTAAAAGCTGTAAGGGAAAAAGTCCAAGTAACATATGAAAGCAGACCTATCAGAATTACACCAGACTTCTCAACAGAGACTCTAAAAGCCAGAAGATCCTGGACAGATGTCACCCAGACACTAAGAAAACACAAATGCCAGCCCAGGATACTATACTCAGCAAAACTCTCAATCATTATTGTCTTAGGGTTTTACTGCTGTGAACAGACACCATGACCAAAGCAAGTCTTATAAAGGACAACATTTAATTGAGGTTGGCTTACAGGTTCAGAGGTTTAGTCCATGATCATCAAGGTAGGAGCATGGCAGCGTCCAGGCATGCATGGAGCTAAGAGTTCTACATCTTCATCTGGAGGTTGCTAGGAAAATACTCACTTCCAGGAAGCTAGTGTGAGGGTCTTAAGCCCATGCCCACAGTGACACACCTACTCTAACAAGGCCACACCTCCTAATAGTGCCAATCCATGAACCAAGCATATACAAACCATCAAAATCAAAGATGGAGAAACCAAGATATTCCATGACAAAACCAAATTTAAACAATATCTTTCTACTAATCCAGCCCTACAGAGAGAGGATACTAGAAGCAATCTTCAAGTATCCTCTCCCAAGGAAACATTACACCCAAGAAATCACAAGAAATTACTTATCTCACAACAAACTGAAAAGAAGAGAATCACAAACACATAATACAACCACCAACAACAAAAATAAGAGGAACTAACAATCATTGGTCTTTAATATCTCTCAACATTGACAGACTCAATTCCCCAATAAAAAGAAACAGGCTAACAGACTTGAAAGGGAAACAGGAGCTTTCTGCATGCAAGAAACGCAGCTCAGCAACAAAGATAGACACTACCTTAGAGTAAAAGGCAGAAAAAAAGTTCTCCAAGCAAATGGCCCCATGAAACAAGCTGGAGTCACCATTATAAGATCTAATAAAATAGACTTTCAACTCATCAAAAGAAAAAATCCACCAAGATGAAGTCTGAATTATGAACATCTAAGGGCACCCATGTTTATAAAAGAAACTTTACCTAAGTTCAAAACACACATTGAACCTCACAAAATAATAGTGGGAGACTTTAACACCCCACTCTTACCAATGGACAGATCATGGAAACAGAAACTAAACAGAGACACAGTGAAACTCACAGAAGTTATGAACCAAATGGATTTAACAGATATCTACAGAACATTCCACCCCCTAAAAAGAAAATATACCTTCTTTCCAGCACCTTATGAACTGTCTCCAAAATTGACCATATAACTGGACACAAAATAAGCCTCAACATATACAAGAAGATTGGAACAATCCCAAGTATTCTATCAAACCACCACAGATTAAGGCTGGACTTCAATACCAACAAAAACAACAGAAATCCCACATACTCATAGAAACTGAACAACCCTCTAACCAATAATAGCTTGATAAGGGAAGGAATAAAGAAACTAAAGACATTCTAGAATTCATTGTAAATAAAGGCACAGCACACCCAAACTTATGGGATGTAATGAAAGCAATGCTAAGAGGAAAATACATAGCATTTAGTGCCTTCATAAAGAAATTGGACAGAAAGCTCTAGAACAAAAAGAAGCAAACACTCCCAAGAAAAAGATGGCAGGGAATATTCAAACTCAGTGTAAAATCAACCAATTAGAAACAAAGAGGACAATACCAAGACTCAACAAAACCAAGTGCTGGTTCTTTCACAAAAAAACAAAAAGATAAACCCTTATCCAAAATAAATAAAGACACAGAGACAGTATCCAAATTAACAGAATCAGAAAAGGGAGACATAACAACAGAAATTGAGAAAATTCAAAAAAAAAAAAAATCAGCAGATCTTACTACAAAAGTCTATATATACCAGACAAAACTGGAAAATATAGATGAAATGAATGTTTTTTTAGACAGATACCACATACCAAAGTTAAATTAGGATCAGATAAACAATCTAAACAGTCCCATAACCCCTAAAGAAAAAGAAGCAGCCATAACAAACAAATCCAGCCAAGGATCAGATGGTTTTAGTGCAAAATGCAACCACACCTTCAAAGAAGAGCTAATACCAATACTCCTCAAACTATTCAACAAAATAGAAACAGAAGGAATGCTACCTACTTCCTTCTATTAAGCCACTGTTACTGTGACATGTAAACCACACAAAGACCCAACAAAGAAAGAGAACTTCAGAACAATTTCCCTTATGAACACAGATGCAAAAGTACTCAAAAAAAGTTCACGCAAACCAAATCCAAGAACACATCAAAACAATCATCCATATGATCAAGTAGGTTTCATCCCAGAGATGCAGAGATGGCTCAATATACAGAAACCCACCAATGTAATCCACTATATAAACAAACTCTAAGAAAAAAATGACATAATCATCTCATGCTGAGATGCTGAGAAAGCATTTGACAAAATTCAACACCTCTTCATGGTAAAAGTCCTGGAAAGATCAGAAATTCAATGCCCATACCTAAATATAGTAAAAGCAATATATAGCAAACCAGTAGCCAACATCAAACTAAATGGAAAGAAACTTGAAACAATCTCACTAAAATCAGGAACTAGATAAGGCTGCCCACTCTCTCCCTATCTATTCAATATAATACTTGAAGTTCTAGCCAGAGCAATTAGATAACAAAAGGAGGTCAAAGGGATACAAATTGGAAATGAAAAAGTTAACAATATCACTATTCACAGATGATATGATAATGTACTTAAGTGACCCCAAAAATTCCACCAGATACTTCTAAACCTGATAAACAATTTCAACAAAGTGGCTGGGTATAAAATTAACTCAAACAAATCAATAGCCTTCCTATACTCAAAAGGGTAAACAGGCTGGAAAGGAATTAGGGAAACAACACCCTTCACAATAGTCACAAACAATATAAAGTATCTTGGTGTGACTCTAACCAAACAAGTGAAAGATCTGTATGACAAAAACTTCAAGTCTCTGAAAGAAAAAAAAATCCAAGACCTCAAAATATGGAAAGATCTCCCATGCTTGTAGATTGGCATGATTAATACAGTAAAAATGGCCATCTTGACAAAAGCAATCTACAGATTCAATGCAATCCCCATCAAAATTCCCACTCAACTCTTCATAGAGTTAGAAAGATCAATTTTCAAATTCATTTGGAATAACAAAAACCCAGGATATCAAAAAATATTCTCAACAATAAAATAACTTCTGGGGGAATCACCATCGCAGACATCAAGCTGTATTACAGAGCAATAGTGATAAAAAACTGCATGGTATTGGTACAGATATTGGTGCATTGGTATATCAATGGAATAGAATTGAAGACCCAGAAATGAACCCAAACACCTATGGTCACTTGATCTTTGACAAAGGAGCTAAAACCATCCAGTGGAAAAAAGACCGCATTTTCAACAAATGGTGCTGGTTCAACTGTCAGTCAGCATGTATATGTAGAAGAATGCAAATCCACTCCTATCTTCCTGTACAAAGCTCAGGTGCAAATGGATCAAGGACTTCCACATAAAACCAGATACACTGAAACTAATAGAAGAGAAAGTGGGGAAGAGCCTCAAACATATGGGCACAGGGGGAAATTTCCTGAACAGAACACCAATGGCTTATGCTCTAAGATCAAGAATTGACAAATGGGACCTCATAAAATTGCAAAGCTTCTGCAAGGCAAAGGACACCATCAATAGGACAAAATGGCAACCAACAGATTGGAAAAAGATCTTTACCAATCCTACATCCAATAGAGGGCTAATATCCAGTATATACAAAGAACTCAAGAAGTTAGACTCCAGAGAATTAAAAAATGGGGTACAGAGCTAAAGAGAGAAATCTCAACTGAGGAACATCGAATAGCCGAGAAGCACCTAAAAAAATGTTCATCATCCTTAGCTATCAGGGAAATGCAAATCAAAACAACCCTGAGATTCCATCTCACACTAGTCAGAATGGCTAAGATCAAAAACTCGGGTGATAGCAGATGCTGGTGAGGATGTGGAGAAAGAGGAACACTCCTTTGTTGCTGGCGGAATTGCAAACTGGGTAAAACCAGTCTGGAAACCAATCTGGCCATTCCTCAGAAAATCGGAAATAGTTGTACCTGAAGATCCAGCTATACCACTCCTAGGAATATACCCAAAAGATGCTCTACCAAACCAGAAGGACAGGAAAATTTCCCACTGCTATGTCTATAGCAGCCTTATTCACAATAGTCAGAAGCTAGAAACAACCCAGATGTCTCTCAACTGAACAATGGATACAGCAAATGTAGTTCATTTACACAATGGAATACTATTCAGCTATTAAGAACAAGGACATCATGAGTTTTGCAGGCAAATGGATGGAACTAGAAAATATCATCCTGAGTGAGGTAACCCTGACCAAAATAGACATGCATGGTACATATTCACTGATAAGTGGATATTAGCCAAAATGTACAGAATACCTACAATACAACTCACAGGCTGTATAAAGTTTGACAAGAAAGAAGTACAAAGTGAGGATGCCTCAATCTCACTTTGAAGGAGGAACAAAACAACCATGGGAGGCAAAGGGAGGGAGAGGAGGATCATATATGGGGCAAGACAGGAGAGAAGCCCAGAGAGTCAGGAGACATTAGACAGACAGGGCCCCCAGTGCAGGAATGGGGCTACCCACCTACCTTCAAAATTTTTGACCCAGAATTGTTCCTGTCTGAAGGAAATACAGGGACATAAATGGAGCAGAGACTTAAGGAAATGTCATCCAGCCCAAACTCTGACACTACTACTGATGATACGTTGTACTTGCAGACAGGAGCCTAGCATGGCTATCTTCTGAGAGGCTCTATCAGCAGCTGACTAAGACAGATGCAGATACTTATAGCCAACCATTGGATGGATGTCGGGGACCCATATTGAAGACTTAGAGGAAGTATTGAAGGAGCTGAAGGGTATGGCAACCCCATAGGAAGAACAATCATATCAACTAACTGGGGACCCCTCGGAGCTCCCAGATTCTAAGCCACCAACCAAAGAGGACTGGTCAGGGGCCCCCAGCACATTTGTAGCAGAGGATTGCCTTGTCTGGCCTCAGTGGGAGAGGATGAGCCTAATCCTGTAGACTCAATGCCCCAGGAAAAGGGGATGCTCAGGAGTGTGAGGGAGGGGTGGGTGTGGGAGTGTGAGCACTCTCTCAGAGGCAAAGGGGAGGGGAAATGGGATGAAGAACTCTGGGAGGGGAGACAGGGAAGGGAGACAACATTTGGAATGTAAATAAGTAAAATAATTTAGTAAAAAAATTATGATCACTTCAAGAACCATTTTTCATGAGAAAATAAATTTTAAAAAAACTTCAGGGTACATTAATATTTCTTCAGAGGTATATATAAGTTTATATATGAAAATTACCTTTCATGTCTTCCAGAATGTTGACAAAGTTCTTCAATATTGCAATCTTCCCATTTATAGCCTAAAATATAGTACCAGAAAATGAATATTAATAAAAAGTATGCAAAACTAAAATTACTCTCTTCAGTGAACCATAGATCAATGCCTGATTAATTCATCACACTCTTCTTCTTTCAAGGTAAAAACCATAGAAGAGCACCAATCTCCAAGAAAAGCTTGCCTCCTTAAGGTAAAAAGTGGAGGAAAACTCTAGTTCTTACCTATAGCAGTGAGGTTCAAGTAGGTCTCCAGCATCACATCTCTGTAGAGACTCTTCTGGGAAGGATCAAGCAAAGACCATTCCTCATGAGTGAAGCTCACACGCACATCCTCATAGGTTACTGCATCCTAAAATATGCCACACAAATACATAATAGAAACGGTGTCTTAGTGCGTTGTAAAAGTATAGTTCATTGAGAATGTATTTATATATTCTATCTTCTAGCTATATTAACTCCATGTAGTAGAATTTCAAATGCAGTCACCAACTCATAAATACATAATAAAATAAAAACTGAGGATGGTGCTATTTCTACACCAACTGAAAAGCATTACAGGAGAAATGCACAGTAGCATACATAGAGACATAAAAAGAGAGCAACACTATTTAGTAAATATCATAAAAATTGTATCAAAATTATTAACTTTAAAAAAGAATGGACAATATGGACTCAGTGGTGCATGCCTTTAATCCCAAACTGCAGGAAAAAGAAAAGAGTAAAACTGTGATTTCCAGGCCAGCCTGATCTATGTAGAGATTTCATGGATAGCCAAATATACTTAATGAGACCCTGACTCAAACAAACAAAGCAAAAAGATAGAGAGCACAGGGGCTCACTTGAATATCCTCAAAAGATTTAAAGATTGACTCCAATTCTGTACTCATTTATCAAAACCTGGAGTTACCCCTTTTTTGTTTGGTTTTGTTTTGTTTTTGTTTTTGTTTTCGTTTTGTTTTGTTTGGATATTTCCTTTATTTACATTTCAAATGTTATCCCCTTTCCTGACCCCCCAAAACTCCCAACCCCATACCCCTCCCGCTAGTTCTATGAGAGTGTTTCCCCACCCACCCACTTACTCATGTCTTCCCTCCCTGGCATTCCCCTACACTGGGGCATTGAGCCTTCACAGGACCAAGGGCCTTTCCTCCCACTGATGTCCAATAAGGCCATTCTCTGCTATATATGCAGCTGGAGCCATGGGTCCCTCCATGTGTACTCTTTGGTTGGTAGTTTAGTCCCTGGGAGCTGCAGGGGATCTGGTTGGTTGACATTGTTGTTCTTCCTATGGTGTTGCAAACCCCTTCAGCTCCTTCAATCCTTTCTCTAACTCCTCCTTTGGGGAACCCATGCTCAGTCCAATGGTTGGCTGTGAGCATCTGCCTCTGTATTTGCCAGGCTCTGGCAAAGCCTCTCAGGAGACAGTTATATCAGGCTCCTGTCAGTGAGCACTTCTTAGCATCTGCAATAGTGTCTGGGTTTGGTGATTGTATATGGGATGGATCCCCAGATGGGACAGTCTCTGGATGGCCTTTCCTTCAGTCTCTGCTCCATACTTTGTCTCCATGTTTGCTCCCATGAGTATTTTGTTCCCTCTTCTAAGAAGGACTGAAGCACCCATACTTTGGTCTTCCTTCTTCTTGAGCTTCATGTGGTCTGTGAATTGTATCTTGGGTATTCAGAGCTTTTGGGCTAATATCCACTTTTGTGACTGGGTTACCTTACTCAGGATAATATTTTCTAGTTTCATCCATTTGCCTAAGAATCTCATAAAGTCACTGTTTTTAATAGCTGAGTAGTATTCCATTGTGTAAATGTACCACATTTTCTGCATCCATTCCTCTGTTGAGGGACATCTGGGTTCTTTCCCATTTCTGGCTCTTATAAATAAGGCTGTGAACATAGTGAAGCATGTGTCCTTGTAATATGTTGGAGCATCTTCTGGGTATATGCCCAGGAGTGGTATAGCTGGGTCCTCAGGTAGTATTATATCTAATTTTCTGAGGTTCTCAGGTAGTATTATATCAATTTTCCAGACTGATTTCCAGAGTGGTTGTACCAGCTTGCACTCCTACCAACAATGGAGGAGTGTTCCTCTTTCTCCACATCCTCTCTAGCATCTGTTGTCACCTGAGTTTTTGATCATAGCCATTCTGACTGGTGTAAGATGGAATCTCAGGATTGTTTTGATTTGCATTTCCCTGATGACTACGGATGATGAACATTTCTTTAGGTGCTTCTCGGCTATTCGATGTTCCTCAGTTGAGATTTCTCTCTTTAGCTCTGTACCCCATTTTTTAATACTCTGGAGTCTAACTTCTTGAGTTCTTTGTATATACTGGATATTAGCCCTCTATTGGATGTAGGATTGGTAAAGATCTTTTTCCAATCTGTTGGTTGCCATTTTGTCCTATTGACAGTGTCTTTTGCCTTGCAGAAGCTTTGCAATTTTATGAGGTCCCATTTGTCAATTCTTGATCTTAGAGCATAAGCCATTGGTGTTCTGTTCAGGAAATTTCCCCCTGTGCCCATGTGTTTGAGGCTCTTCCCCACTTTCTCTTCTATTAGTTTCAGTGTATCTGGTTTTATGTGGAGGTCCTTGATCCACTTGGACCTGAGCTTTGTACAAGGAAATAACCCCTTTTAAACTTTAAAGGTAATATGATATTCCTACAAAGGAATGTATTTTTAATGTTACAGATCAAAGGGTTCTCAAAATTATTAGTATAGCAAATGTATATCCTAAAGATGCATCCACAGATGAGATCACTTAATGCTTTTGACAAAGACCTGGATCAAATCGCACTCACTTGGAGGCTCCAACCATTCCTAATTTCAGATCAAAGGAATCTAATGCTCTCTTCTGACTTCAGTAAACAGCAGCACACAAGTGGTGCAAATCCATATACACATATATGCAAAAGTGTCACACACATTTCAAAAATTAAAAAGAAGTAAAAACATACACAAATATAGGGAGAATGTTATACACCTGCAATTCAGTGATTCAGGAGATCAGTATTAATGCTATGGATGCAATTTGATCAGCTGAAAATATAAACAAACAAAAAAAAAGGTGCAGAACTTTTAGAAGATACTAAAGAAATGATTGCTTTCTGTCAGTTAACAAACTGCCTTCCATGGGGGCAATGAAAGGCTCTGAGATCATTGTATAGTAAATTCAACAACAAAGATGATTTCACACAAGAGCTCCTCATGCTCTGCACAGATACAAACAGCTCAGCAAAGGTCCTGCTTCTGCCTGTGAGTTGCAGAGACCTCTCACAGGACCTCAGTAGATCTCTAGGCATTGCATGAGACCTCACATGAATACAGGGAACCATATGGGACCTCACAGGACTGCTAAAATGCAGTATATCTGACTTTTCCCACCTTTCTTTGGAAGGAACCCATATTTTCTGCTGTGGCTTTTCCTCATAAGAAGACTGTGGCCTCTCACTCACAAAAGTCCTGAGCACATAAGCAGACCCAGCCTGATAATAACTATCTGGTTAAGGGTCAGTGGGCAGACGTCTGCTACGCAAAATGTACCAAGTATTGGACCCCAAAGTGAAAACAGAATGGCTCATGTTAGGTGAACTGCTCACTCTGGTACCCCAGATCCTCAGAAGTGAAACATGGCCACAATAAACTTCTGTCACAAAAGAGTTCAGCAATGAGATGATGAACACAAGGCAGATATAGTCTTCAGGCTGAATGCTGTGTGAACACTGCCTGAGCAAGTCTGAGACACACATTGTATATCTAGTATATACAACTACTATACTGAAATAGGAAGACTCCAAGGGAAAGCAGTAAAGAGCTGGCTACGTGTCTGAGTGAGTAAATGCAATTGCAACCAACTCTGAGAGCCTGTGCTCACTACCCAGGAGAGAACCCACTCCTCCAACTTGTACTTTGACATTCAAGCATGTGCTGTGGTATGTCTTCACAAATATCTCAATGGCCCAAATTCAGAATGTTAAAAAGATGACTCAAAACAATAAGAAAAACAAAAAAAGCACCCAAACCTAAAAACATCCAACAAGTTAGCTAGCTATGTGGTAGTACAACCATTGACCAAAATAGATCTCCTTTCACCACACTGCCAAGATGACAACAGGAAGCAAAGCATTCACAGTTTACTTCCTACCAAGTTATCAAGTTATCTCCAAACAGCTTCCTTAGAGTAAAACAGGGACAAGTGAAGAGTTTTTCATAGAAATGCTTATCTCCTAAGCACGGAACTTTCTTTTGGATCAAACAGCTAACTGTACTCTGAGCTGGCAAAGAAAAAACAAACAAACAAACAAACAAAGGAGAGACAGGGCAGAAAACAAAGAAATTTGTAATAAAATGAGTAAGAATTATGAAATAGGGTCTGCCCAATCAAATTATTATCAATACAAACCAAAGTCTGCCTATGTGGTGTGGTGTAGACTTCATTCCAGCCTGCTAAGACAGCACTTACATAGCATCCAGACTGAAGATTGAATCCCCTCTACCACCACCAGCTCATTCCTCAGCTCTTTTGGGACAGGAACAGTTTATTGTGGGCCCCCTCTAAGAATTTGGATCCTCAAGAGAGGCAAGTTCACCATACATCTGGGCAGTGACTCTGACCAGAGGCTAAGGTGCTAGAAGTGCTTCACATTGCTGGCCTGTGTCACTTACATATGCTACTGAGATCTCCACATAGGTGCTTGGTAAATTACCACCAAACACATCCACCCTCCTGGTGTGGTATTGCATAGATGTGGCACAAGTGTCAGAGGATTTGCCTTTATGCTTTCTGACAGAGATCCTACTCTGCAGTTCTGAGTTTCACCACCAAGCATCATCATGCAGTGCTGTCTAACAGACTCTAGATTTTGGACGTGTAAAACCCAGAACAAGCCACACCTTCCTGAGGGCTATGAAGGTAAGTCAATTAGGGGTATCTCTTCCCAGGCCTGCTGTACTCATAGACCTGCTTCTTTGACATCTGGAAACAAAAAGCAGTGAGTGGGAAAAAAAGAGGTGGTTTATTTTTAAAAAAAAAAAAAACTACTTCATTATACATGCATGAGTACTTTTCCTGCATGTGTATTTTTCTTCCATATCTGTGAAGTGTCCTTGGACATCAGAAGAGGCTTGTTGGGTTCCCTAAGATGGAATTAAAAACAGCTGACATTCACCATATGAGTGCTTGGAATTAAAACCCAATCCTTTGGAAGAATATCCAGTGCTTTCAACTGCTGAGCCATCTCTCCAGGCTTGGTAGAAGTAAGTTTTCAAACCAGCCTGCAATTAAATGTTTTCTCGTAACTTTAACTCCCAAGTAACCGTAGGAACAAAAATACATATTAAGTATCTGAATAAAGGGCTGGAGAGATTTTTGTCATTTTCAGAGCACTGGCTTCTTCAGGGTACTGCACACATATGGCATACACACATACATGCAGGAAAAATACCCACAAACATAAGTAATATTTACACTCGTAAGAAAAGAAACACAGAATCAGTTCTGCATCCATGGTGCAGGGAAAGACATACCAACACATCAGAAGGTCTGAATGAGGTAGAGAAATAATGCTAGACCAGCCTGTTCAATTTTTGTTGTTGTTGTTGTTGTTGTTGTTGTTGTTGTTGTTTGGGTTTTTTTTTTTTTTGTTTTCTTCTTTAGGTTTTTTCAAGACAAAGTTTCTATGTGCAGCCCTGGCTGTCCTGGAAATCTCTCTATAGACAAGGCTGGCATGGAACTCCAGCTATGCACCTGTCTCTACCTTTCAAGTGCTGAGATTAAAGGCACACACCATCATCACATGGCTCCTCACTTTTAAAAGCAAAAGGAGGAAGGACATAACAACAGACAGTGAAGAACTCCAAAGAATCATTAGGTCATACTTTAAAAACCTGCATTCCACAAAATTAGTAAATCTAAAACAAAATTATTTTCTCGATAGACAATATTTACTAAAGTTAACACAAGACCAGATAAACAATTGAAATAGACCTATAATACCCAAGGAAAATAGAAGAAGTCATTAAAAATCTTCCAACCAAGAAAAGTCCAAAGCAAGATGATTTTTATACAGAATTCTACCAAGCTTCAAAGAGCTAATACCAATACTCCTCAAATTATTATACAAAATAGAAACAGAAAGAACATTATGAAACTCATTTTATGAGGCTGCAGAAAACATAATACCCAAAACACAAAAAGATTTAACAGAAAGAAAATTACAGACCAATTTCCCTTATGAACATAAAAGTAAAAATACTCAATAAAATACAATAAAAAAGCTTTTGACATAATCCAATACCCCTTAATGATAAGTCTTGGACAGATCAGTGATAAAGGGCATATAGCTAAGTATAAGAAAGGCAATATACAGCAAGTTCATCGCCAACATCAAATTTAAATGAAGAGAAAATAAAAGCAATTCTACTAACATCAGAGAGAAGACAAGGTGTTCCACTTTCACTGTATCTATTCAATATAGCACATGAGGTTTAGCTA
Organism: Rhynchomys soricoides; assembly: GCA_019843965.1. Classification (NCBI taxonomy): domain Eukaryota; kingdom Metazoa; phylum Chordata; class Mammalia; order Rodentia; family Muridae; genus Rhynchomys; species Rhynchomys soricoides. The sequence continues at coordinate 117,201 of JADRCH010000372.1, read as the reverse complement.
CAGCAATAAGACAACAAAGAGCTCAAGGGAATACAAATTGGAAAGGAAGAAGTCAAAGGATTACTATTCACAGATGATATGATAGTATACATAAGCAACCTCAGAAATTCTTCCAGGGAACTCCTACTGCTTATAAACTCTTTCAGTGAAGTGGCTGGATACAAATTTAACTCAAAAAAAAAAAAATCAGTAGCCCTTCTATATATAAATAATAAACAGATTGAGAATGAAATTAGGGAAATGATACCCTTTACAATAGTCAGAAATAATATAAAATATCTTGGTGTAACTCTAAGCAAGTGAAAGACTTGTATGACAAGGATTTCAAGTCTTTGAAGAAAAAAACTGAAGATATCAGAAGATGGAAAGATCTCCCATGTTCATGGATTGGTAGAATTAATACAGTAAAAATGGCCATCTTACCAAAAGCAATCAGAGAGTCAATGCAATGAATTAAATCCCATTAAATTTCAACACAATTCTTTACAGACCTTGAAAGAACAATATTCAACTTCATAGAAAAAACAAAAACAAAAAACTTAGGATAGCTAAAACAATCCTGTACAATAAAACAACTTCTACAGGTATCACCATTCCTGATTTCAAGTTATACTACACAGCAATAGTAATAAAAACACATACTATTGGCATAAAAAGAGGTAGGTTGATAAATGGAATTGAGTTGAAGTAAATCTAAAAGTAAATCCACACATCTATGGACACTTAACTTTTGAGAAAGAAGTCAAATTTATACACTGGAAAAAAGAGAGCATCTTCAAAAAATGGTGCTGATCTAACTGTACGTCTACATGTGGAAGAATGCAAATGGAGCTACATCTATCACCCTGTACAAACTAAAGTCCAAATGAACCAGAGACCTCAACACAAAACCAGCTACACCTTACCTGACCAAAGAGAAAATGGGGAATAGTCTTGAACACATTGGCACAGGAAAAACTTTCTGAACAAAACACCAATCAGGCAAATTTTAAGATCAGCTGTGGGGCAGTGATCTGGCAGGCAGTCTGGCATCCGGTTGAGCACAGGCTGAAAACTCTGGGTGACCCAGCGGAGTAATTCACAAGAGACTGGAAAACATTTTTGCCAAAACTCCCGTAAGGCTTTTTGGCTCCAGCCACAGTCACAAATCACGCCCCGGTAGAGGCGTAGGAACACAGCCCCAAGCTGTCCCCATGTTAGTGAGACACCTAGAGGCTTAGCCATGCCCCTTCCCAGTTACTATATCTGCCCCGCCTCTCTGGGAGAGGCGGAAGGTACAGTTCCATCCACGCCACTTTCCATATGATGAAAATAAACGTCTTAGAATTATGGGCTGTCTCTTCATCTGGACCCGCCGTGGGAAGCGAGGGATCCGGCCCTCGATTAATGAGCTGCAGCTAATCTCTCGACGTGGGAACCCCTAGCGCTCCTAGACGGTACCCATTGACCCAAGCCTAAACAGCTAGCCCGGTGCCCCAAAGCAGCTGAGACCTGGTCCCGGCGGGAACCCCAGCTGCTCTCCGGCTAACCTGTCTGCAGGTGCCCAGGGCTAGAAAACCCACTGAGATGGCTGCCACAAGTTCCCCAGGGAATGGCCCCCTCCCCCACCCACGGGGAGGGCCCACAGAGGCTTCACACAGCCTCCCAACCTGCCCGTCAGACTGTGCGGGAAGATGCGCAGTCACTTTCCACGTGTCTGCTGTCCCACCCAGAGCCGCAGCGCCCTGGGACAGACACGTGGAGCTTCATTCTACCGTGCCAGGTGTGTTCCCAACAATCAACAATTAATAAATGGGATCTTATGAAACTGAAAAGCTTCTGTGAGGCAAAGGACACTGTCAAATGGCAGCATACAGAATGAAAAAAGATCTCCAACCCCACATCCAATAAAGGGCTAATATCAAAAATATATAAAAAAAAAAAAAAAAACTCAAAAGACTACACATGAACAAACCATATAACCAAATTTTAAAATGGGATACAGACTTAAACAGAGAATTCTCGAAAAAGGACTCTCTTGTGGCTGAGAAGCCCTTAAAGAAATGTTCTGCATCCTTAACTATCTGGGAACTACAAATCAAAAGAAACCCTGAGATTCCATCTTATACCTTTCAAAATGGCTAAGATCAAAAACTCAAGTAACAGCTCCCGCTGGCAAGAATGTAGAGCAAGGGGAACATGCCTCAATTGCTAATGGGAGTACAAACTTGCAAAACCACTTCAGAGATCAATTTGTGGTTTCTCAGAAAATTGGGAGCAGCTCCACCTCATGACCCAGCTATACCACTCTTAGGCATATAGCCAAAGAATGCTCTACCATACCTCAAGGACACTTGCTTAACTACATTTATAGTACCTTTATTCGTAATTGCTAGAAATGAGAAATAATCTAGATACAGCTCAACCAAAGAATGGGTAAAGAAAATGTGGTAAATTTACACAGTGGAGAATTACTCAGTTAACTAAAACCAATGACATCATGAAATGTGCAGGCTAATGGATGGAACTCAAAAAGATCATCCGGAGTGAGGTAACCGAGACCCAGAAACACAAGCATGGTATGTACTCACTTACATGTGGATATTAGTGTAAGATAAAGGATAATCATGCTTGGGGCCATGTTGCTATCTAAGGGCTGTGCAGAGCTCGCCCTACCCGTCACCCTCTGCAATACTTGGGAAAGCAGGCAGCACTTCATACAGGTAACACAATAGAGATGATTCTGGTTTTAGGTAAGCCTGCCCCAACAGCATGATCACGGGGGAGCTGGCTCCCAGCCAGTCATGCAGTACAATAAGGTCCCAGGAATACGCTCTCCTCCGGCTGGACCCCTTGCCTCCTATAGCTGGTACTACCCCTTCCCAGCTGTGGCAGGTCAGCAGGTGAGCAGGTCTTGACCTTGCCTCAGCAGTGCTGGAGAGCTGGCTCAAGTGGTATTTGTGCCAGAGTGCTGGCCCCAATGGTATGAGTATGGGAGAGCTGTCAGGCAGAGGAACTCAGATACCACCCAGGCCCAGACCCAGGGTTTTCAGTTGGCCCACATCTACCCCATTTAGGAATTGTTGGAACACATAAAGGGGCTGAACATCCAGAACCAAAGCTCCAAGATGTCCATGACATGTGACAACAAAAGGATGTCCCAGAGGAGTCCCAGTGAGGACCCAATATTGACAATGCAGCTGAAGCCAGAGGCCTCAAAACAGACCAATGACTCACTATATTGATCATTTGCAAGAAAATCTGTTTGGGCAAAAGGGTATTATACAACGAGATGTAGCATGATACACTGCAGCTTCCCTGGTGAGAATTCTTTGGTTTTATTGTTTGTTTTGTTTTTCAGGGAGGTTGCAAAAGTGAAAGGCAGTTATGGAGGGGCAGGGAGATGAGTGGGATTGGCATTCATGATGTGAAATTCACAATGAATCAATGAAAATTAAACAAAAACAAGAACAAAACAATGGGATTCTCAGCATGGTTCATGATTTCCCGATCATCAATCCTGCAGTGTTCCCCCTCTACCTTGTTGCAGGTTCCTTACACACTGCTTCCCACTATCCCCTTAAAAAAAACCTCAAAAACCTCTTATTCCTCTGACCTAAACCTCAAGGATACCTTCTTTTCTATCCCCCTTGTCACCGTGTCACAAAACATTTTTGCTTCCATCTTGACTGACCCTGACAACCACATCTCTACTGAACTCACCTGGACTTTCCTACCCCACGAATTTCTAAGACAACCCACACCTATTTGGCCAGGCCCTGGCCTCAGATCTAGTCTCTCTGTCCCTCTCCAATCTAAATGTAAACAAAACATAAATAACCTTCTTTGTAGTCTGTCCCTACAAATGAGCCAAACTGATACTTCTGCTGTTCTAAATTTGTTATCCAGCCAGGGTTACAGAGTGTCACTGTCTAAAATGCAGCTGTCGACCCCTCAGACCACTATAACCCCAACTCACAAAGCCATTAACTTGGATAGAAACTACCTAATCCTGTCCCTCATGGTGCCCTCTACTAAAGAGGAGATTTTAGCATTCCTAAGAAGAGCTGGTTTCTTATATTCCTGGATCCTCACTTTCTTTTTTTCTCCTTGCCCACTCCTGATATAAAGCAGCCCTTAGCCCCTCACATAAACCCCCTCCCACACTCATTATCAGGCCCTTTCAGAAACTTCAAGAGTCCCTTCTCAAGGTCCCAGGCCTACAACTCCCAGACTTAACCCAACCGTTCTCCCTCTGACAGAAAAAGAGGGATATGCCCTTGGGGTCTTAGGCCAACAACTGGGACCTTTCCTTTGCACCCATGGCACACCTGTCAATAAAAATTAACCATTATACATCTCGGAATGGGCACTCTGCATATGGACTTTAGCAGCTGCCAAACTCCTTATTCGCAAATCCAAAAAACTTAACTTTTGAGTCATCTACTACTATCTTCTCCTCCCAAAACTTGTCTTACCACTTAATGTATAAAGGCTTACAAACCCTATCTCCCTCCTGGGCTCTCTATCTCCAGTTAGCACTAGCAGAAGATGCCATACTTACTTTCCAATCATGCTAACCCCTCAACATCTCAAATCTTCCTGGACCAAACACCCATCTCATCATTGCATTGATACATCAGAGGAACAAGTGCTCATCCCTCACACATACAAGAGCATCCACTGCCTCAGGCACGTATATCTGGTACACAAATGGCAGCTCTTTTGTACAGGATGGGGTCTGAAAAACTGGCAATGCCACAGTGTTGGATACTGAGGTGGTTGAGACATAGGCCCTCTCTACCCATACCATTAATCAACAGGCTAAACTAATAGCCCACACCATCCCTTCCAATTGGCACAAGGACGATCCCTAAATGTTTACACAGACTCCAAATAAACCTTTCACATCCTCATGCCCTAAACTGCAATCTGTAAAAAGCACAAACTACTTACAAAAAAAGAGAGGAACAATAACCAACTCAGACAAAATCATGGCCATACTAAAAGCCATCTACCTCCCCATGTCGATAGGAATTGCCCACTGCCTGTCCAACCAGACCAACAGTTCAATCATCTCTAAGGGAAATAACTGAGAGAAAACTGGAGCAGCAACCCCGGAAGGCCCACTGACCCACTGCAGGATATCCTTGCATTGCCACTCATCCCAATTATCACTCCTCTGCACTTAACAAATTCTTCCCTATCTAAACCAGTTCTTTCATCCTAATAGCCAGGCCTTGTCTCACTTCATATAGACCTACCCACAGCCCAAGTCTGAGGATCTGCATTCCTTAAGGGCTACCACTGCCTCTTGTAAGATCTGTCAAATGTCAGACTTCAACTGCAGATATCACAGCCCCCTCTGCCTACTCACCAAACCAGAGGCTCTTTCCCCAGAACTGACTAGCAACTTGTCTTTACCCATACGCCCACAACTAAATGCGTTAGGTTCCTCTTGGTCTTAGCTTACACCTTCTCAGAGTGGGTGAAGTCATTGCCCATTACCAAAAAAAAAAAAAAAAAAAAAAAAAGATTCAAGGCAGTCTCTGACCTTTTCCTCTTAGAGATCAATCCCCACTTCCCTCCAGTCAGACAATGGCCCTAAATTCACCTCCCAGATTTCCTAAACCCTATACAACACCCTCAACACCCCTTGACATTTCCATATTCCTTATTGTCTCCAGTCTTCAGTAAAGATAGGATGAACTAACTATCCTTTATAACACATCCTTGTAGCACTCACAAGAACTTCACCTCAACTGAGTAAAACTCCTACCACTTTCCCTGCTCAGGCTAAGAACTCTCCTCAAGTGACCTCTTTCCATCTTGTCATTTGATGATTTGTTCTGGTCTCATCTTTCACCCAAACCCTCACCTTTCCCTGATCACCTACTGACTCCCTAATTCTGCCATCTCTGCTCCCTCCTATGGAACTTTACTGACCAGTATCTACCCTGGCCATAGGCCAACTCCTTTCTATACCCAATCAACACTACCGATCAATTCCTTCTTTGCCCTTCAGACCAATGTCTCTCACCCCTTTATCCTAAATGGCAGGGTCCCTTTAAGTTAATTCTTATAATATGCATAGCTGCTAAGCTTGAGGGTCTCCCTCACTGGATTCACCTATCCCAGTGCAAGGCCTTTACTCCTCTACCTCAAGATAAGATCCCTTCCTGTGTATCAACCGCAATAGGGCCCTGCTTGCTTAAGTTTTACAGGACACTGAGGTTAATGACATTGATTCTAGTTTGAGATAAATGAGGCCTCCCCCATCAGCCATGTTTGCCTCTACTGTATTGGACATAGAAGTTCCCACCTCACCTTCTTGTCCACTTCTGTCCAGGATAACTATTATGTATGGAGGTTCAAGGTTCAAGAAACACTCACCTGTAACAAACAGTCCCTCCAAATAGAGTGAGGAAATTGTTCCATAGCAGGCTGTTAGGAGCCAATTACAATTCCCATCTCCCTATCTACCTCTCCTTCTTCATTTATCGACCTTTTTGACAACTTCCTCTATGACCAGACAGAGGACAATTTTAAAAAGTGGCCAGTCTACCCATGCTGGTCTTGTCAATACCAACTGCCACATGTTTATCCTCATTCTGATTCCTTCCAATATCAACAAATGGGGCCCTTTACCTCTACATCACTGGGATCCCAGGTGAGATATGGACGTTGTTGGTAAGCTCAGCCATTTCTTCAAACCCTGGCACCTGAACATGATTAATATCAAGAGAAAATATGTACACAATTACTCGAGCTCTGGAGATAGGGGAGTTAGAGGAGGAGACTCAACATTCCTCTAAGCTCATAACCTCTTTAATATCCTCTCTCCTAAATAACACAAACCCATCATTTCATCTCCTGCTTCATACTCTGATCTCATCCTACCAGCTCCTTAACGTCATTCAATCTGATGGCTTTGGGGATTGCTGAGTGTGTGTTTCTCCTGGTATGAGCTCACAACTACCGATTACTTTACCATTCACCAACTGCCCTAAGTGTGGTGTTACTACAACAATTCCCTACTTTTTTCATATCACTGTCTTTGGATTTAAGAGACAAATTTTGTTTGGATTTAAGGGACAAATTTTGTAGGGATGTTAAATTTCTTAGACTGCAACAAAACCTTAACCATTGAAAGCCCACCTCATCCCCAGTACCTACCATAACACTTCAGTGCTTGCAGTGCTCAAGTCTACATCACCTACCTGCTAGTCAGGAGTTTGCTCACTACTGTTTCTTTTCCCCTAGTTGGACATGATCCATGGAGAAGAGGTCCTACTGAATGCAGCTATGGACTCGATAACTGCCCAACATAATACAAAGGCATTTAAAATCTTGCCTTGTCAGGCTGTTGCAGGAATAACTACAGTTTCACTACTGGGACAGCAGCACTGTCGATATCCCTGACCTTGTATCATCACTTATCATCCCAGTTCATCCAACAGTTGTCCCAAGGCATACTCACCCTTCAAGGACAAACTGACTCCTTGTTCACAGTGGTATGCCACAAACAACAGAAACTAGATCTTCTTACAGCTGAAAAAGATGGCCTTTGCCTCTTCCTCCATGAGAAATGCTGCTTCAATGACAACCAATTGGATATAGTAAAGAATAAAAGTCCAACAACTTCAGACCTATAAAAATGTAAAGAACAATTCGATGCTTCCACCCCTGGACATTTGAGAACCCCATGTGGAAGTGGATACTTCCCTACTTGACACCCCTCCTTGTTTCCCTGCTTTTACTAATTGCACCCTACTTTATCAACTTCTTTTCTCTGTTTCTCCAATGACAATTTGAAAATATCTCTAATCAAACTATTAATCAATTATTATTACAAGACTACCAATTGCTAGCCACAGAGTCAGAGATGCATGGCTACCAGATATGCCCTGATGATGGAGATCAACAATGGCCCAAAGACGGCATCTCTTCCAGACAGCAGAAAGTAGTCTAAAGAACACAGCACCCCTATTCCTGCTTCACAACTCATGCCCAAATATTTCCTCAACTTACAATAACAGGGTGGGGTGTTGGAAATCCGAACCCTCAAGTCCACCGTCAGGAACTCACCACAGCAGTCACATCACTGTCACCACAAGTAGTATATTCTCCCTATGCACATACAATATGCCCCTTTGAAAAAGCCTGTGCCTTCATAGCCCACACTCTTCTTTCACTTCCACAGCTTCTGTATACAACGCCCAATAAACCTCTTCTTTGAGCCCTGCTGCATGATATGACTTTGTGGTGTCTCTTAGCTCCAATCTGCTAAAGTACCCTTCCTTCCTTGGCAAAACCCTAATGCCCATGATTCATGAACCGGGATGTAGAAGCAAGAGAATCCAGAGTTCAAAGCCAGCCTTAGCCACTTGAGATCCTATCTGAAAAAAAACAAAACAAAGTCTATCTAAGGTGACATATAAAAGTACCAATTGATTAAAAGGAGCTCTAGGAGAAATGGAGAAATAGTGCCACATAAAAACACTTCATTTCTTTAGCAAGAATTATCTATTTGATAAAATGTGTGTGTGTGTGTGTGTGTGTGTGTGTGTGTGTGTGTGTGTGTAAGTTTTTGAAGACAGGATCTCTTGTAGCTCTAGCTGCCATGGAACTCAGTATTTGGACCAGGTGAATCTTAACTTCCTGAATCTCCCTCCAAAAGTACTAGTATGTGTGTTCTCAGCAAGCTAAACATGTTGATTAAATCAAAGTATAATACAGATACATATATGGCAACTTCGTGAAAAATGGCAAAAATAAAATGAAAGTGACAAAATAATTTTAAAATCTTTCAACTCTTGCCAATACAAAGTCTAACCATGGCACAGGTGTCACCACTTGGTTTCCTATTGGCCTAAGAAAGCTTTGCATTTTATTTCTCAATGACACACTATAGCATTTGCACAGCTTATGCTCTGGTGAGATCTTGGCCTTATAATGAGGTAATCATTTTGTGTTCTCAAAGAGAGGTCTCATTTTATGCTCTGGTCTGGCCTGAAGCTAGTGGTGGTCCTACTGATTCAGCTTTACAAGTTCTGGGATTACAAGTGCAAGTCACCATGAATAACTGAAAGAAATTATGTATAAAGTCTGAGTCAGTGGCAGACTGTTTATTTACATATCACATGGGAGGCCCTTGAGTTTAATCCCTACCCCGAAAAAAAGAAATATAAAACTTAATGTGCCCTCATTGCCCATCCAGTATACCCATAAGCATATAAAATGAATTAATGTGAGTCTCTTCAAACCAAAATTAATCAAAAGTACTGAGTTAGGACACTATATGATCAAAGGAAAATACTCCAAGAAGACATTACAATTCTAACAGAAATTCCCCTGCCCTAAAATTGTACCCATGTTTGTAAAAGAAAACTTTCTACAGCTTAAATCACATATTGACCCTCACACACCAATAGTGTGAGACTTCACTTTCACCCATGAAAAGTTCATCCAGACAAAAACTAAACAGAAAAATACTGGCACTACCAGACATTATAAACACATGGACCTCACAGATATTTATAGAATATTTTACCCAAACACAAAAGAATACACCCTCTCAGCACTATAACAGGGTCCCAGATCTTAGCACAACTGATTGTATGATGTATTGATATATTGATGATTGTATGATTGCCATTCAAGCTGAAAATTTCCCTACATAGATAACACCACCTGCCAAAAACAAAAACAAACAAACAAACAAAAAATCCAAAGGTCTAATCCACCAATGTCTATAGTTATTGTACTGGCTGGTCTTGTGTGTTAACTTGACACAAGCTGGAGTTATCACAGAGAAGGGAGTTTCAGGTGAGGAAATGCTTCCATGAGATCCTGCTGTAAGGCATTTTCTCAATTAGTGATCAAGGGGGGAGGGCCCCTTGTGGGTGGTGCCATCCCTGGGCTGGTGGTCCTGAGTTCTATAAGAGAGCAAGCTGAGCAAGCCAGGGAAGCAAGCCAGTAAGTAACATGCTTCTATGGCCTCTGCATGATCCCTGTGTGGAGGTAGGGAGACACCAGGCCTCTTATCCAGGCCACACCCAATATCCTACCCTCTCAGACATCTAATCATAATACACATAGGGAAAGGGAAATAGTTTCCCCAAGAAATCATTCCCTCCATTCTGCCCTCTCTAAGAGTCCTAGGGAGGGGGAAATGTTTTTCTGCGCTAAGCCATTCTCATCCCCTAATTTATGTCTACTTTTCAACAAGTGATCTATAAAACCCACCATTCTCTGAAAAAAGTAAAAGCTAGGAAATTGCTGCCAGGCAACATAACCAGGATAGAACAAATATTCCTTTCTGTCCAACACTAACCAAGGATACTTTAAGCAATTTCACTAAGTACTTCTTAGAAAAGATTAAAGACAGTTGCTAAAAAGATTTTCTTTGTCATCAGTTGGCTCTGGATATTAGCAAAAAGATTAAAGAGTTAAAACAAGATTCTAGCTGCTGTCGGTGGCTCAAAGCTATTTAACGAAAGAAAACCAATTATTGGGACAAAACCTTTTGCATGAACTCAAAGTCACTATCATCTTCTCTGATCATGAGATACATTTATACTTATGAAAACAAACAAGGTCAGGGTCTTATACTCACAGAAACACATGACATGGTGAGCTCCTCCCCAAGAAGCACCAAACACTGCCTGTTAATGCCTGTGTGGCCCGGTACCAGACCTTACTTCTGGCCTACACTCCAGTACAGTTTAAGAATCCCATGGCCTGGGTGGGGGAATACCCTCACAGAGGCAGGGGGAAGGGAGAATAGGGAGATTCCAAAGGGGAGATCTGGAAAGGGGGAAACATTTGAAATGTAAATAAAGTATCAAAAAAAAAAAAAAAAAAAGAATCCCACAGCCAAAAATTCTGCTATCCTGCTGTCTAATAACAGTCCATGACTGTCAGGAAATAAAAGAGTAAGTGGGAACTGCAGCAGTTACTGTAACTCAAATAATTTGGGTCCAAGCCAGGCACCTCATCCCAAAAAGCAGGACTGATCAATCTTATCCAGGCTCTCAGGTGGGAAAAGGAAAATCTACCACCAAATACACAGACGGTCACAATGCTTCTACTACCAGGCACGTCCACAGTATGATCTACAGAGAAGCAGGGTTTCTCACCATTGAGGAAAAGAAAATTTAAAAAAACATGGCCCACCTGGAGGCTATTTGGCTTCCCTTACAAATTGTTGTCCTCCATTCCTGATCTTCTGACCTGGCTGCCACACAAAAAGGCCTAAGATCAATATAGCCTGTTGATATTCTGATGGCATACCAGCACTCCTTCCTGCCTGAGATTCCATGATAAAGAAGAAATGCACAGCTCAAACCCACAAGTTGATGGAGGAAACCAGAGCAAAAGATCATTCCCTCAAAAACAACTGATAGGACTGTTGGTAACTAACCTTCACCAACCTACCCATCTGGGATCCACAAAACTTTCTGAGTTGCCCAGACCATGGTATGTTTTACCTAGACTGAATAGCCTAGCACAGGATGTCTCAGCCAGATGCCGGGTTTGTGCTCAAATGAATCAAAAACATAGAGCCCTTACCCAGAAAAGGGCCCATATGAGAGACCAAGATCCCAAAGAACTCTGAGAAAACTGACTTCACCAAGATCTGGCCTGACTGGGAAGGATAAAAGTACTTGCTAGTTTTTATACATACCTTCTTCATGTGGGTAAAAATGTTTCCCACCTGCACTAAAACTACTCAAATAGTACCTTTAAAAAACTCTCCTAGGAACTGGTCTCCTGATTTGGATCCCCAAGAAATGGTCCAACAATGACATGGCCAAAATCTCTCAATTAATAGCTAAAACTTTAGACATAGATTGAAAACTCCATTCTGCATAGAGACCTTAGAGTTCTGGCTAGGTAAAAAGAAAAAACAGGGCATTTTAGAAATCAAAACAAATGGAAAACCTGTAACAAAACTCTCATTAGAGTCCACCAAAGTATGGACAGGCCTCCTTTATTTGCTTTACTTTGGCCAGCTGCACCCCATGTAGTGAGGGATGTACTCTACTATGAGAATTTGTTCATAAAACATTCTACATTCTTTCACAGGCTCAGAGACTGCAGTTGGCAGAACTCTCCCAACCATTCTTTCTCAATTCACTGCAGGCACTCCAGTCCTCCATAAAGACTACTGGACTACCTGAGAGAAATAGCCCATCTCCATGTCCACCACTAGTTTACCCTTGTTGCAGTCCTAAGATACAGAGTCAAGTGAGCAGCCAAAGAGACAGTGGAACTAACCTGGATAAACCCTAAAAGGTGATTCTCTCCACTCCTCTAGCAGTGAAGGTAGCTTGTATTACACCATGATCCACCACACCCAGACAAAATGTGCATGCCACAAATGCTGCCAACTGACTGTCTCTTGAACATAGACCCATTAAAATTAAGGTTTCATCTGCTCTCCAGTCCCTTCCACTCCTTGCCTCTCCACCTTTACCCAAGTCTTATGTTTGGTATGAATACAAGAGTCATGGTCCAACCCCAACTCAGGTCCATCCCCTCAGGCCTGGACCTGGGAGGTAAGACAGACAGATACAGAGAAGGTATTACCTAATGTACCAGCAATCAATATTCATTTTGACCTTTGCTCGCTGATGCCCACTTTAAATGTATAGTTGTATTACAGAAAAGAAAGGTATGGAGGTTGTTTTTTGACATAGGAACAAAGAGTTTATAATTCTGTGCATGCCCTGCACCTGAGCCCCCTAGTTGCCAGAAAGAAGGCAGTTTTCATTAAAAGGGGAAGGGGAGTAGGTTCTAAAACTGAGGCTTACAGAAAACTTCCCTTTAAAAGATTCTGGCCTTGGGGAAACAGGAAAAACCTGGAGAATGAGATTCTATGCCACAGGAAGGAACCCTGAGGATGGAGTTAAATACTCCCAGGCAGCATTCAGCCAAGATTGTTGGTTATGCTCACACACCTGATCCCTGTTACACTACATATGGATAGGAACTAACCAGACTAACAGCTCATTGACTGACAAAACTCATGGTGACTAGGCCAGCCCATATTAATGTTCTGCTTTATAGATTAATTCATCTGGATAACAATATTACCAAGCCCCTGAGAGTACTTTGTGGGCACTTTTGACTAAATGTGCCTCTTCTGATGCTTGCCAAACTAAGTAGAAGGGTTGATCAGGATCGAATGATATTAAAGGTTTGTTTCTCAATTAAAACAAGTTAGATTACCTTATAAAAATGACCCTAAAAAACTGAAAAGGCTTAGATTTACTTCTCACAAGATAAAAGAAAATATGTCTTGCTTTGGAAAAAAAGCCTGTTGTTTCTTTGCTAATTGATCAAGAGTAATTTAAAATACCTTCCCATGTTTAGGTAAATAATTGCTAATAGTCTCTGTACTCTCGGTCCCCTGGCTAACTACTCTGCTTTCAGCACTAACTGGGCCTTTAATTTTCATTCTGATTGGATTAACAGTGGGGCCCTGCATCTTAAATAGAACTGAAATAGAACGAGTCCATTTTGACTCATTCACTGAGACCAGTAGGGAATGTAACACATAGCTCCAGACCTTAGCACAACTGACTCCGTGATGACAGTACCAATCAGGCTGTAAACTCAGCATAGACAGCACCACCTGCCAACAATAAAAACGAAGACTTAGTCCGTCGATGTCCGTAGTTATGGGATAATGTCTTCATTAACTAACCTGGCTCTTTGGCTTCTATGGTTCCATTTCTGGCTTCCTGTTCTTCTTAACTGAAGTTTATCAATCCAGAACATGGTTTTTGTGCTTAAAAGCTCATTTTGAAAAAGGCTTGGGGATAAACTGGAATGGGTTTGCCTTAGCAGGGAGCTGAGCTAACTTTGAGTAGAAAGCAACCACGTGGTTTGCTGCCATCTTGGCTATTATGTCACTATCATGTTACAACAACACAGAATTTGAGCTACAGATTCAGCAAAAGTCCAGTAAAAAGCCTAACAATTTATGCTCCAACAACAGAAAACGGACAAGAAAAGGTAATCATGAATGAAAAACAATCAAGGCAAGATTAAATATTAAACACTGTAACATCCTCTGACTTCAATTTTCAAATACAACTGCAATAAACACTGTCCATACCCTTAATCCCAACCATAGGGAAGGAAAGACAAGTGGATTTCTGTGAGTTCCAGGCCATCCTAGTCTACACAGAAAAACTCTTGTTTCAAAAACAGCAAAGCAAACCAAACCAAACAACCCACAACAATAACAAAAAACAAAATCAAACAAACATACAAAAGATCTGTCTGGGACACAATAAAGAGATTGACTGAACATAAGGATAAACTTAGGGGAAAAAAAACTACACAATTAATATAGGGTCAATGTTGACACATGAGACCTGGAAACCCAGTGAGTCTGGCCTTACTAACACACGTGACTGGACGACCGCGGCATCTACATGCGAATGTGTTACTAACACAGACTTTATACCTGCGCAGTTAACTGCAGACGGATCCTACTTGACTGAATGTCAAGTGCCAGGTACAGAACTTCTAGAAGATGCTAGAGAAACTAGCATTTGCCTGTCAGCAAATTTGCCTTCCCTAGCAACAATAAAAGAAGCGAAGGCCCTGGCTACAAGGTGATGTCGACAACAAGGATGTTCACACAAAGGCGCCACTCCCCATTCTTTGCGCAGGCGCAGCCAACGGATCTAAGTCATTCTGGGGTCCTGCTCTGGCCTGGGAGGTGCAGTGACTTCACGGAATTCACCGAATCTCATGGGGCACCGAGTCGCTGCCGATTCGCGCAACCGGGAACGAACGCCACGCGGGCTCCCGCGAATCCTCCCCGTATGGGGATGGTGGCCCCGCTCACCATGGCGCAGATTCCGAGCTCTCCCCACTCTCCTCTCAGCCCCCCACCAGCGGGTAGCACTGTAGCACACAAGACCAGAAACCCCTTCCTCAGCAGTATCCTAGCCTCCAGCCGGCGGACCGGAAGTGCCCTCCCCTTCTAAGTACAGGTCCTTCTGGAGGCCCAGATTGGATGGTGAAAGCTGAGTGACAGGAGCAGCTACCTTAGACACAGAGTTCTCTAAGTGTTAACAGCACAGTAGTTCGCAGCTCCAGCTTCCACGTTAGGCACAGAATTGCCCCAGACATACACAGACTTCCTTTGCAGTAGAACTTGTCCCTTGCACTGTTCTTGCACTCAGTAGGCACTTCTCCATGTAGGCATAGGATCTCTAGTATACAAGGATTATTAAACAATGTGTAGTGGAGTGATCTGCATGCCTCACAACTAAGGATGCATAGCCCACCTAGGTCAAATTTAATATTGAATATAAAACTTGAAACTAATCAGGCATCAGCAATTTCAATAAGGCACACCTAGGATTGATCACACCTCTCTCCCCCGCATATTGGTAGCCAAAAGGGTAACACTTTCCCAGCTTTCTGTGGTGGCAGGGGCTACCGTGCCAGTGTTTGGGGGGTGGTGGCAGGACATCGAAAGTTTAAACCCAGTCTACAGAGTCTCAGGACAGTCGGGAAAACCACACACACACAGCAACTTGATCTATGACACCAAATACCAACAATTACCCTCCCTCCTCCCCTAAACAAAGTGGAGGTGACTAGGGTAAAGACCTGGGATGAGAAGACAGGGATAGAAGGGTTGAGATCGGTATGTCTTGCAAAACCTGATGGCTGAAAAGTACATTTATTACCTATTTATACGTGGAGAACTAGAGAATCAGCAGAAAAATTAATTTAGCAATGTTGCTCTCCCTTCCAAGATGACTGTGCCAGGGTCCTTAAGTTCACATCCCAGCACACTACACAGCTCACAATGTCAAAGCATAAGCTTGTGTTTATTTACACCATCTTACTTGTGAACATGAAGACAGCCACAACAACCATCACCAAAAATTCTATATTGACCCTTGCTCTTTTTGAGAATACAGTGAGTGGGATGCTCAAAGTTTTCAGCCCTGGTCTTTGACACTACAGAGTAAACCAAGGCAGGCAGTGAGGTATCCTTTTGGTGATTGGGATCAGTATTGAGAAGAGCTGACAGGTCAGCACTAAGAAGGGCTGACAGGGTTCTAGTCTTGCTATCTGGACTGACACCGGCTGCTGCCTATGGCAGCCAGCAATTAGAGAAATTACTCAGCTGACTTTCTCTGAGAGAACAAAGCTTGATTCACTGGAGCTGGCACACCCTGTGGCCAGCAAATTACTCTGAACTCGTTTAACTCTTAGGGACAGAAAGGAAGAAAAGAGAAGTCATACATACACACACACACACACACACACACACACACACACACACTGAGTGGATGAAGCAAAAGGCAGACTCCAATAATCTTTCATACATACAAATACATGCATGCAAACAGACAAACAGGCAGACAGACATACTCGCCCAATGAATGGATGAAGCAAAGCTCCAGCTAGCAAGCTCCGAGCATTTCACACATACACATTTATACATATATATATACATATGCACATATACACAAATACCTGGTGGGTGGATGGAACAAAATTCCAACAAGCAGGCTCCAAGCATTTTACATATATATATATATGTATGTATATATGTATATATATATATACATATATACATATATATATACATAGTTGGTAGATGGAGCAAATTCCAACACACACCCACACACAGACAACATGTTCAGTCAGACAGGGACAGTTTATTGAGAATGTGCCCAGGACTGGTCAACCAAGTCCATGGTCCAGATTTGCAAACTGAACAATGACCCTGGATTAAGATCCTACAGGGTGTTCAAGCCCAAAATCTACAAACATTTATGCCAAGTTATTTCACCAATCAGAATTTTCGGATAAAGGAGTTCCTTAACAATTTGTCTTTGCTGTATATGTGTACTGCTCCCATTGGTTGGGGTATTCAACAGCGGAAGGAGAATTGCCTTGTCTAATATTCATGTCGTAACTTGTCTATCAGGATGGGATTTGTCTAACACTTATGTCTTAACTTGCAAACCATGGACAGCTTATAAAGGCAAATACAATAAAAGCTTAAACACAATTGTAAGACGTGCTGCTGGGTAATTGTTTTGGTTCCAAGCTTATTGTGGGTAACTATACAAAACAGTTCTATAGACTTTTAATGTGATTGGTTCCCAAGGGCACAAACGATAACAAAATATGTAATCAATCTTGGCAGCAAAAAGTTTCCTAGTAACAGCAGAAACATATGAGAAAGTTTCCTTATAATGACAGGCTATCCGGGTAACAGTTGCCTAGACCATGACATTTTACCCAGGCCTTAACACATATTTGATGGAAGGACAAAATTCCAACAAGTTTATTGTTTCTCTCATAGCTTGCATATTCCAACAAAATTTTTCAAGCAGTGTAAAATGACAATGTGATCACATTCTATTTTCCTTCTAGTGAGTGGCTATGAAAAAAGCAGTATGTTCCCTAATACCTTTAAAAGATATAACATCATGTAATACAGGTAAAGAAAACAAATTATTCCCAAGAACCCACATACATTCTTAACTAAGCAACATGTAGATTAACAAAGTGTGAGCAAGCAAGGGACTCATACTTGAGAAAGCTTGTTTCTCACACTGGCAGGCAGAGATCTGTGGTTACAAAGAAAGGGTTAATTATTTTATTATTTGTCTTTTAAAGCAATCTTATAAGAATCTTAGAAGAATCACAAATCTAAACTTTTATATAGAAAAATCCGTCATAGCTACTTTAAATCGTCAGAATACACATCTACTCATCAGCAATTTTTATTAAACCATATCAGAATGCTGAGGGCAAAAATGGGCATCGGAAATCAATTATCACCAGTCCAGCCTCAGTGAGAATTAAGTCAGCCAGTGCTGCCAATGTTCTTGTTCCCTGGCCTTAAAAATTCCCTTCCTTAAGTAATAAATGTGTGTCTTTCTGAAACTCAAATTGTTCCCTAAGATTGTCTACATCACAAAGTTTTACCAGTAGCAAAAACATCTTAACCTAGGTTCACTAGAAATTATATTTTTCAAAATGTTTTCTAGGGGTAGTGCTCATTGTCGACTATCTACGTTTCTAAATTCTTTCCTAGGGTGGTGATTGAATCATTAATCTGCTCCAGCAGCAATGCCTGAAAGAAATCAAGCATTATTATGTGGATACCAGTGATACTGCCCAGTGAGGTGCTGGAAGTCCCTTAGAGGTTTCGTACAATTCTTAGATTAAGGGGTATATGAAGACAACAAGCAAAGCAGAACTCCATAACAGCATGAAGTCCTCAGAAAAGGTAGTCCTCAGGGCCAAGCCTCTCCAAGGCAAACCCATTGTAGGTTTGATAACTGGTGGACTACATTCCATCAGTTCTAAAACCATTTGTTGTTCTTCCTGCATGCTCCTCAGGAATTTAAGAAGATGTAGATCTAAGAAGATATTTTTAGGTTGATAATACAAATTCTGGTAGAAATTCCTTTAGGTACCAAAACTTTAAACTCAGCCAGGTAGGATAGAAAATAAAATACTTTCTCCTGAGTTGCTAAATACAAACAGACTGGTCTTTTTGAATATAACTTTTACCTAATAATTTACATAATTATTATTTCATAATTGTTCATACTGTATGTTGTTTATTATGCAGAAAAAGGGAAACTGTTGAAACCTGGTCTGTTGTTACATATAGTAAATGCTAAATATTGGCTCCTAAGATCTGGTTGTCCCCAAGGAAGAGATCCACATGTATATCAAGTGATGCTTTGTAACCTGTCTCTTTAATTTAAAACAATTGGTTGAATAAAGGCGCAGACAGCCTGTAGCTGGGCAGAAGAGAGGTAGGCAGGGCTCCAGCTCTTGGGCTTGGGATTTGAGACAGAGACCACACCATGAAGAAAAAAGGAGAACAAGAGGAGATGCCATGAGGTAGGTGGATTGTGAAAGCACAGCCATGAGGGCTGGCCAGTTGAAGTAGGAGTAGCTCAGGAAGTACAGGACAAATTATATCTCAAAGTTATTGATGGAGAAGTAGGCAAAATAGCATAGAAGGTCGATATCTGCCCAGCTCTAGTGCTTTTAAGGCTTATTATAAATATAAAGGTTTTGGATTTTTATTTTTGGAACTAAATAATCAAGATGGGTAGAAACCCCCAATTAATTTTAACTACAACTGTAAATCATAACTAGAAGTGGCTGGTGAAGAGATCTATGCTGTTTCTAGACATTGTACTTTTAGGACTGCATATTGTGAGTCAGAGTTTAAATTTAGAGAATGGGGATAACATTCTAAAGCGATGGAAATCATGTGCAATTCCATCTGTTTGACTGAAGAACCTAGATAGCTAAAAATCAGTGAAGTATCTCTAGAAACCAGGGCACCCTTACCAATTTTTTGTGGTATCTATAAATACTATTTGTGCAGAGGGTATCTGCTGGAGCCTGGTATCTTTAGGAAATAGAATAGCATGTTTTTATGCAAAGTCAATTAAGTTTACTGGAAGAAAAATGATTATCAATTTGAAAAAGAAATAATATCTCCTAGCTGAAAGTTCTGCCTTCAATCAAAAGATAAACAATACTTTATGACCTTGGAAACAAAAGGAGAAATTGCAGGCCATATTATCTGACTTGAAAATACAGGCATTCTAGTGTCCTGCTAGTTAACCTCGAATGTCTTTCTCCTACCTATGAAGAAATTTGGGACCTCTGAGTCACCTGAATCTAATTATTCCAGAGAAATACACTGTCTTGGACTTGAGAATGCATTCTTCAACCTCCCATTGGCTGAGTTGAGTCAAACCATCTTTGCTTTTAAATAGAAAGACCCAGTTGGAGGTTCCAATGGGCAACATACCTGGACCAGGTTGCCCTAGAGTTTAAAGACACTAAATGCAGAGTGCTTGCCCTTCCTTCAGAGGTTTCCTGGAAAACAGATTATAAAAGAGTGACAAAGGGACTCAGCAAGAGTTACAGACCTTAGGCTACAAAATGTTGGCTAAGAAAGCCCAATTTGTAGAAAGCTACCTATCTTGGCAACCAGCTAGAGGCAAAACCAGCATGTTCACAGTATGATCTACAGAAAGAGAAAGAGTACTTCTCACTACTGGAAAAAGGACATTAAAAAATTTTGGCCTTCCTAGAGACTATTGTCTTTCACTGCTGGGCTCAAACCACAGGCTGATGGAAAAGATTGTTTTTCTAAACAACAAACTGACAAAACTGTTGGTAAATAACCTTCACCAACTGTGCATCTGAGGTCCACAAAACTTTGTGAGTTGCTCAGATCAAGGTATGTTATACCTAGGCTACATAACCTAACATGGGATGTCTCAGAGCCAGATGCCAGGTTTGTGCTCAAGTGAATCAAATACAGAGAGCTCTTTCCCAGGAAAGGGTCCAAATGATAGTATAAAAGTAATTGCTAATATTTATACATACCTTTTCAAGGTAGGTAAAAGTGTTCCTCAAACAGATTAAAACTACTCAAATACTACCGCAAGAACTGGTCCCCTGATTTGACCTCATCCTCACAAAGGCATCCAACAATGTCTTGGCTTCCATAGCCAAAATATCTCAATTAACAGCTAAAGCTTTAGACATAGATCGAAAACTCCATTCTGCTTATAGACCTCATCAGAGTTCTTGTTAGGTAAAAAGAATAAACAGAACATTTTAAAAAGCTAACAAAACCAAACAAACAAACAAAAACCTCTACCAAAACTCTAATTAGAGTCTACCAAAAATGGACAGGCCCCATTCCTTCGCTTTACTTTGGCCATCTGTATCCCATATAGGGCAGGGTCTACTCCACTATGAGATTATGTTCACAAAACCTTCTTCACTCTCTCACAGGCTCAGAGCCTGCAGTTGGCAGAACTCTATAACCGTTCCTTTCTCAATTCACTGCAGGCACTCTAGTCCTCCATAAAGACTATTAGACTATCTGAGAGAAACAGCTGACCTCCATGTCCACTGAAAAGGCTGATTCCAAGACAGGCTTCAAATGGGCAGTTAAGGAGAGTAGGTCTAAACCTCTGTTTCCAAAAATGGAACAATTCTACTTTTGCCACAAGTCAAATATCCTCTCTATGCACATATCCCCTTGGAAAAAACTAGTGCCTCCTTTCCCCATTTTCTTCTGCTTGCCACCCATACCCAGAGATAGCCTCTGTATAAGCTCTTCCTCCAATAAACCTACCACATGAGATCTGTTTCATGATGTGACTTTGTGGCATCCAACACTTAAATCATAACACACCCAGTCCCTTTTATTTGTATATGATGGACCTTTAGTAGCACCTAGCTTGTTGGGCCTACCTAGCTTGGTCTTTTCTGAAAATCTTGGTAACAACAGTTGAAAATTTGTCTTTAGCTGGGTTATTTCCTAGCAGGAAGACTGTTGGCCCTGGGTGCTGGAGGTATCTTGTTTGTACCTGTGGCTGACATCTCCACATTCACAATTCCAAAACTAAATTAAGGTTCTGCTTCAGCTCAAAGTGCTCAAAATCACCTCTGCCCTTACCCACCCCTTCCTCTCCTACCAGCTCTTTCCCCACTTATCCTTCCTCCTCCTGCTCTTGCCCCAACTGTTCACCCCACACCTGCTCTCCCCCCATTTTCTCTTCCACTTACCTGCTCCTCTGCTACCTGACTCTCTGCTTAACTGATCCTCCTTAAAGGGTTTCCACTTCAATCAATGGAGCAGGATTGGCATCTCTGCTCTAGCAATATTCCTTAGGTATTAGGTATTGCTAGAGGCCAGCCCAGGTGGGGTTCAGAACTTGAAAGAAGATGTGTGGGATAGAGGAAAGAAGACTTTGACCAAGAGGTGCAACTCACACACTCTGGCCCTGAGACAACTCAAGACACATTTATTTATACAGCTATTTTTTTTCACAGCTGAAAATGTTATACACTCATTTTCTCATTTTTCATGTACAATATCTTTTATGAACTTCCTACATTTAGCAATAATGTGCATACTGTACTTTGTTTCTTCCTTCTCCTTCTCAATCTCCATGGTTTTCTGCTAACCCAAGAAGTATCAAGAAAGAGGAAACATAGCTTCAGCAAACAGTATGTAGCCTAGCACATTGTTACATAACCAAGTGACTGTGGTTGGCAGCAATTTCAGTTACAATATAGAAAGATGATAGAATACATACCAAGGAAATTCTGATTTGTTGATTGGCACCTAGCATCTCCCCATATCTTAATCAGGAGATTTAATTGTTCTAATGCCCAGTACTCTCAGCAAATGAGTAACCTGAGTCAGTTCTGATCCTTGCTTGGCTCACTTCTGAGTGTTCCCATTAAGTCTTGGAACCAATGATCCAGAAAGATCTTTCTAACTTTTTGATAATCAACTAACTATTGTTTGGAACAGGTTGGTGGAAAAATTGTTGCCAGAACTAATACTGCATTGGAAAAGAACATTTGGACATTAACTGACGTACACAGACCAGAGCCTCATGTTAACTCAACCACATCACTATTAATAACAAACAGAGGAGTAGTGATCTGTTCTATTCTCACAATCTTTGCAGATGAACAAGAATAAATCATAATCTAAGCTTTCTTTTTCTGGTTCTGGGAACACATCAGTTACAGGCAAAGTTAAAGTAAAGACTTCCAATAACAAAGCCAAAAATGCAAAAGCAAGGCAAAAGTGAGCCAAGCATTGCCTCAGGAAAGACCAGGAGGTTCTGCATGAATATCCCCATAGCTCCTTGCCATGTAAAGACCTAACTCCTCAGGCCTTGCCATAAGGAGATCAATCTGCATTACACTCATGCCCATTTCCCAGCAGAGGCTTGGTCACTTGCAAGGCATCTCTTCTTTACCTGATTCCTTTACTTGAAAGTCCAATGGGCTGCTCCATACTGTTTTTGTACAAAGACACCTGGTATGTCCTACTTGTATTATATAGCTGGCTCCTCTTCCCTCATCAGTATTACTACTGTCAAAGATCATGTAACTGTGGGCAGTGTATTTGGCTTTATTCAAGTTCCATTATTGAGGCACAGGGAGGACTTTAAGAGTACTGGCTCAGGACAGACCTAATGAAGGAAGAAGACCTTAAGAGATAGGGACAAGAAGAGATATCTTCCAAAGAGAACAAGTGGCAGCTGTTAGAATCTGTTAGAAGCATTAAATTCGGGAACCAGCAGGATTTAGAGACTCAGGAACTCTGCCCGACCAGTGGCACGGATTCCTTCAGGTATGGGCCAGTGCCCTGAGCAGACCTTGGGCACGAACTCTTCAGCCAGTTCCACAACTCCCAGAGGAAGCTCCACTCCCAGGTGCTCTACCATGCCCAGGATCATAGGATCAGAGGTGAGGAGGACACAACATATGTCCCAACACGGGGAGTAACTGGGACCAGCAAGATCCAGGGACCCAGGAACCCTTCCCAACCAGTGGCATGGGTTCCTTCTGATCTGGGGCGGTGCCCTGAGCAGACCTTGGATGCAAACTCTGCAGCCAACCCCACAACACCCAGAGGAAGCTCCACTCCCAGACACTCTAACATGCCCAGGATCACAGAATCACAGGGTTCCAGAGACATCTTGACTCCCAGGAGCTCTGACACACCCAGGATCTCAGGATCACAGGATCCCAGAGACAGCTGGTCTCTGAGGAGTTCTCACACAACCTGGATCACAAGGACAGGCTCCAGTCTGATACAGCGAGTGAAGGTAGCACTAAAGATAACAAGATGGTGGGAAGCAAGTGCAAGAACATAAGCAACAGAAACCAAGCTTACCTGGCATCATCAGAACCCAATTCTCCCACCATAACAAGTCCTGGATACACCATCACACTGGCAAAGCTAGATTCAGATCTAAAATCACTTCTCATGATGATAATAGAGGACTTCAAGAAGGTCATAAATAACTCCCTTAAAGAAATACAGAACACAAGTAGACAACTAGAAGCCCTTAAAGAGGAAACGCAAAAAGCCCTTAAAGAATTACAGGAAAACACAAACAAACAGGCAAAGGAAATAAACAAAACCATCCAGGATATAAAAAAAAATGGAAATAAAAAACAATAAAGAAGTCACAAAGGGAGACAACCCTGGAATTAGAAAACCTAGGAAAGAGATCAGAAGTCATAGATGCAAGCATCACCAACAGAATACAAGATATAGAAGAGAGAATCTCAGGGGCAGAAGATACCATAGAAAACATTGACACAACAGTCAAAGAAAATGCAAAAAGCAAAAGGCTTCTAGCCCAAACTATACAAGAAATCCAGGACACACTGAGAAGAGGAAACCTAAGGATAATATGTATAGAACAGAGTGAAGATTCCCAATTTAAAGGGCCAGTAAATATCTTCAACGAAATAATAGAAGAAAACTTCCTAACCTAAAGAAAGAGATGCCCATGAATATACAGGAAGCCTACAGAACTCCAAATAGACTTGACCAGAAAAGAAATTCATCCCATCATGTAATAATCAAAAAACAAATGCAGAATATTAGAAGCAATAAGGGAAAAAGATCAAGTAACATATAAAGGCAGACCTATCAGAATTACACCAGACTTCTCATCAGAGACTATGAAAGCTAGAAGATCTGGGGCAGATCTCATACAGACCCCAAGAGAACACAATTGCCAGCCCAGGCTACTATACCCAGCAAAACTCTCAATTACCATAGACTGAGAAACCAAGATACTCCATGACAAAACCAAATTTCCACAATATCTTTCCACAAATCCAGCTCTACAAAGGGTAATAGATGGAAAACACCAACACAAAGGAGAGAAACTACACCCAGAAAGGCAAGAAAGTAATTTTCTTTCAACAAACCCAAAAGAAGATAGCCACACAAACATAATTCCACCTCTAACCACAAAAAAAAAAAAAAAACAGGAAGTAACAATCACATTTCCTTAATATCTCTTAACATCAATGGACTCAATTTCCTAATAAAAAGACATAGACTAACAGACTGGATACATAAACAGGACCCAGTATTTTGCTGCATACAGGAAACGCACCTTAGTGACAAAGACAGACACTACCTCAGAATAAAACGTTGTAAAACAATTTTCCAAACAAATAGTCTCAAGAAAAAAGCTGGAGTAGCCATTCTAATATCGGATAAAATCAATTTTCAACCAAAAGTTATCAAAAAAGATAAGGAAGGACACTTCATACTGGTCAAAGGAAAAATCTTCCAAGATGAATTCTCAATTCTGAACATCTATGCTCTAAAAATCTCAGGCAGTATAATAGTAATATGTAATGTTTAAAATACACAATTATGGCACAGTTCAGGTAAGTGAAACATTCAGAAGGATAGATATGACTTAAGGGATTGTTTTCCAAAGCATTCTTTAACTGTGATTATAATTGAAATGATTATAATTTTATATAATTTTACCAAAGTCCACTGGTACAATTTTATTTGTTGCTAATACTTTGAGTTCTTTTATTTTCTGTATCTGTGGTTTAACTATTAAAAACATTAAATATCCTGAAAAAAAAGCATTATATTCTGCAGAAATCCTGAAAATTTCAAGGAACTGATAGATTTGAGCAGTAACCATTGTGTGCCAGAAATTTTTCTGTATTGCTTGACTGTTTTCAAGATTCTGAAGTATAATAATTCTAAGCCAGATGTTTCCCATCTGCTTACCAGTACCAGTAGTTGGAGAGACTGAGGCAGAAAGGTTTCTCTAGCTCCCCTGCTATTATACACACAACTCCAGCACTATCACAGGCACCAGGACGCATGAGTGGGTAGGGGGTCAAGAACAAATTTGCAAAGGTTGATTTCTTGTTTACTTTTATGTGCACATCAGGGGTCAAACTCAGGTCCTCTGGCTTGTACATATATGGAAAGCATTTTTACCTGCTAAGTCTAAGCACTGGGTCACTATTATCTTTTTTAAACACTCCTTATCTTTCACAGATATAGTATGAAGTATTTTGTAACCCAAACTGACAGGAACTGCTTTAACCACTTAGCCCAGACTGACCTTGAATTTAGTCTTCGTGCCTTAGCCTCCAAGTACTGGGATTACAGATAAATTCTGAGACAGAATTCTACAAATCCACACATTTCTCTCTTGCATCCACCACTTTGTCTTTTCTTTTTTATTTTATGTTTTTTGTTTGTTTGTTTGTTTGTTTGTTTTTTAACAAAGTTACTTCACATAGCTTTTGGATGTCCTGGAAATTACTCTGTAGACCAGGCTGGCCTCAAACTCACAGGGATCCACCTCCCTCTGCCTCCCAAGTGCTCCACTAAGCTTCTCTCTCTCGCTCTCTTTTATTAAACTTTTCAGTTATATGACTTAACCTAGTTGTCAAAATCTTGTTTCCTCAGCCTGTAAAGTGCTAGGATTGTAGGAATAACTCATGGCTGGCCTGACATTGGATTTAGCAGTAGAAAGATTTTGACTGCTGAAGCTCAACAATTGTAGCTTGAATATATTGCTGTGATGATACGATGGGTGACCAGAATGATTATGAAAACAATTAGTCTCCTCTCCTCTCTTTCTTCTGCATCTATCTCTTTCTGTGTCTAATGTCTTCCAGATTGACTTAGAGGTTGTTATATATTCCAGGACGAGGTTATATTTCCAAGCCTCCTGCTTCCATCTATCAATTAATGAGATTATAGCCATGTACCATCACACTTGTTTTATGTAGTGCTGGGAATTCGTCCCAGTGTTTCCAGGATGATAGACAAGCACTCTACCAAACAAGCTACATCCCCAATCCCTGAAACACAATTTGTCTGCATATGCTTGAAACAATAAATATGATTTCTCTCACACCATCTGTTCTCTTGACATAGGCTGGCTGTCTACAATTTAATGAATGTCTGGAAATATTAACTGGAAAAAGTTATATCCCACAAAGGGAAGAGTTCAGACCCAGAAGAGCCCTCTTCTGGGATGTCCACTATATATCCAGACCTTCTTAGCTGACCAACCATATATAAGTCAACTGTGGCTTTTGGTGACCCTTTAGGGCAGGTCACAGTATTCATGGTAGCAATGATGTGGACTTCCTTAGCTAGGAAATAATTCTACTGATACTTTCAGGTCTTGGTGGCTTCGTGTGTGGTTGTCGTCTATCCAGCATCTGTGTGGTCATCCCATGATACATGCATAAGCAAGTATCACAGATACAGGACAGCAGTGTCGTGGACACATACATGACATCTAGCACCTTAGTCCCCATGGGAGTCACTGACCAGATGTGTGGTAAACAGCCTTCTCTTGAGTTTCCAGATCCTTATAGGTAAGAAGGACACATAGTAACTAATTCCAATCTTCAGTCTGGATTCTGTGTAAGCACAGCCAGAGCAGGTTTGAGGCAAAGTCTGTATAGAAAGACAGACTTTGATGCATCCTGCAAAGGATGTTAGTGAACAGATCCTGTATTCATGAGTCTTACTCCTTTTATCACAAATTTCTTTGCTTTCTGTTTTTCTTCTTTGATTTTCCTTTCTTTGCCAACTCAGAGTAGAGTAAGTTGTTTAATGCAAAAGAAATGCCTTGGACATAATGTACAAATAATGTATCAGAGCAGTATATCTTAATAAACTTGGCTAACATGAGACATACTGATCCCAAACTATTTATATCTGTCTATTATTCCAGGTCCTGACCCTTTTGGGAAACCTAATTGTTTGTGTTTGGTGTCATAGAACAAGTTTCTTACATTTTGTTTGCTTGTTTTGATTTCCCTGACTGTCCTGAGACTCTTTGTAGACTGGGTTTAAACTTTCGATGTCCTGCTTTCACCCCCCAAACACTGGCACAATAGCCCCTGCCACCACAAAAGACTGGGAAAGTGTTACCCTTTTGGCTACTAATGTGCAGTGGAGACAGATGTGAGCAACTTTACTGAAATTGCTAATGTCTGCTGAGTATCAATTAGGTAGTTTAAGTTCGACTTGGATGGGCTGGGCGCCCATACAGCTGTGAGGCAGTGGGTTCACTCCCCTGTACATTGTTGAATGATCATTGCAAGCTAGAGACCCTATGACTTCTCAAAGGAGGAGTGCAGGAAAATTGCAGGGACAACTTTGCAATTCAGGCCCAAGTTCTACTGCCATGCCAAGCTCCTCAGATCTGAGGCAGTTATGTGCCTGAGCTGGAAGCTGGGGCTGGAAACAGCAGCGCAATTTGTCCCTATGGGAGCGGTTTCTGTCACTCAAACCTCACTAGCCAATCAGGGACTCCAGATGGACTGGGCAGTTAGAATGGGGAGGGCACTTCCGGTCCGCCATACTGTAGTCTTGGCTGAGGCTCTTTGGAAGTCTATTGTGGTTCGGTGTGTTTTGCTGTGACCTGCTGCCGGGAGCTGTGAGGAGAGCTGTACGAGCTCGCAACCGGCGCCATGGTGAGCTGGACCGCTGTCCAAATGCGGGGCAGATCCCCGGGAGCTCGTGTGGCGTTTGTCCAGGGGCTGCGGGAATGAGTGTCAGGTGTCATTCCGTTTGTTCACTTGAGTTCCCTGCACCTCCCTGAATGACCTCCTTGAGTTCCCCTGACTGTTCCTGCTCCGCCGGAGCCCTTGTGAAAAAACATCCTTGTTGCTAACGTCACCATGCAGCGAGCGCCTCAGTTGCTTTTACCGTCTCCAGGAAAGGCAGGTTCCCTGACAGGCAGAGCTCTAGTTCCCTAGTGTCTGTACTCTAGTGTCTTCTGAGGTTCTGTACCTGGCACTTGACATCCAGGTGTAGGATCCGTCTGCAGTTAACTCTGCGCAGGTATAAAGTCTGTGTTAGTAACACATTCGCATGTAGATGCCGCGGTGGTCCAGTCACGTGTGTTAGTAAGGCCAGACTCACTGGGTTTCCCTGCCTCAGTTGTCAAAATTGACACAATTTTAATTGTGTGGTTTTTTCCTTCTCATAGTTTGTCGATTTCTTTATTCTTTCCCAGGGAGTTTGTTTTTCTTTGATTGTTTGCTTGGTTTGGTTGGTTGTGTATGGGAGTTTTGTTTGGTTTTGTTTTTTGTTTTGTTTTGTTTTAAAGCAGGGTTTCTCTGTGTAGATGAAGCTGGCCTGATACTCACAGAAGTCCACTTGCCTCTCCTTCCCTAGGGCTGGGATTACAGGCGTGGGCACCACTCCTTAGCTGCAGTACAGTCCTTATTGCAGTTGTTTTTGACAATTGAAGTCAGAGGATGTCACTGTGTATACTATATTTATTCAATCTTTTGTTGATTAATTTTCATTCAAGAATACTATTTCTCATCAGCTTTCTGTTGTTGGTAGCATAAATTGTTAGACTTTTCATTGGACCTATGCTGAATCTATGCTCAAAATCTATATTTAAATATGATAGTGATATAATAGCCAAGTTGACAGGAAACCACATAGTTGCTTTCTACTCAAGATTAGCTCAGCTCACTGCTAAGGCAAGTCTATCCCAGTGTACCCCTGAGCCTTTTTCATGAGGATCTTTTAAGCACAAAAACTATGTTGACAACCTGAGTAAGGGAGTACATGTAGAGACTCCCCCATAACTATGGACTGTGACGGATTAGGCCTTTGTTTTTATTGTTGGCAGGTGGTGCTGTCTATGTGCTGAAGGTACAGCTTGAATGGTACTGCCATCATAGAGTCAAGGCCCTTGTTACATTCCCCACTGGTCTTAGCGAATATGTCAAATCATGGCTTTATCCTATTTTAGTTTAAGATGCAGGGCCCCACTGTTAATCCAATCAGAATGAAAATTAAAGGCCCAGTCAGTGCCAAAGAAAACAGAGACTAGTATCAATGTTATCCCTAACCACGGCAAGAATTTTTAAATTAGTTCTGGTTAACTAGCACAGAAACAACAGTTTTTTCCCAAAGCCAAATATAATTTCTTTTATCAGAAGAAGTAAGCTGAAGCCTTTTCAGTTTTGTAGGATCATTTCTGTAAGGGACTCTAACTGTTGTTTTAATACAAAACTTTTAATAGCATTAGATCTTGATCAACCTGTGTTTGTAAAGCATCAAAAGAGACACATTTAGTCAAGCCATTAGTATATGCCCACAAAGAAGTCTAGAAGGCTCAGCAATACTGTTGGATATCCATAAAGCAGAACATTAATATGGGTTGTTACCGTGAGTTTTGTCAGTTAATGGGCTGAAAGTCTATTATGTTCCTATACATATGTAGTACAAAGGGCCATGTGTCTAAGGAAAAGCAGCAATCTTGGCTGAATTCTGCCTGGAGATGTTTAACTCCATCCCCAGAGTCCCTTCTTGTGGAATAGAGGCTGATTCTCTGGGTTTTTCCTGTTTTCCCAAGGCCAGAATCCTTTTAAAGGGATTTTTCTGGAATCCTCAGTTTTAGAAACCCTATTTTTGTAATGGAAGTTTTCTTCTTCCTGGCAATCAGGGAGCTCAGCCACGGGGCATGTGTAGGACTGTAGAGTCTGTATTTCTATCTGAATAGGTAAAAACTCGTGTGTCTTTCCTTTGTGTAATACAACCTGACATTGAAAGTGGGCATCAGTGAGCAAAGGTCAAAATAAATATGGGTTCCTGGTTTGTAGTTACATTAGCTAATATCTTCCCTGTATATGTCTTTTTTACTTTCCAGATCCAGGCCTGAGGGCAGTGGGTGTTGTACCATGACCCTTTATTCATACCAAATAAGACTTAGGTGGAAGTGGAGAGGCAAGGAGTGGAAGGACCTGGAAAACCAATGAAACCTTAATTTGAATTGGTCCATAGTCCAAATACAAACATTTGGCAGTATTTATGGCATCTACTTTTTTATCTGGCTATAGTGGATCCATTGTGTAATGCCAGCTATCTTCACTTCCACAAAGTGGAGAATAAATACCTTTTAGGGTTCTTCCAGGTTAGGTGAACTGTCCCTTTGGCTACTTACTTGACCCAGACAGTATCGTTAGACTGGAACAAGGGCATACTGGTGGTGGACTTGGAGGTTGGCTGGTTCTCTCAGCCCAATGAATAGTCTTTATGGAGGAGTGGACTGCACTTAATCACTTGAAAAAAGAATGTTGGAGAATTCTGCCAAATGTTGTCTCTGAGCCTGTGAAAGAATATAGTGCAGTATATCTTCCCCCATATGGGGTGAAGCTGGCCAAAGAAAGCAAAGGAGGGAGGCATATGCATTCTTTGTTTGATTCTAATGAGAATTTTGTTAAAGGTTTTTTGTTTGTTGTTTGTTTTATTTTTTTTAATGCCCTGTTTATTCTTTTTACTTGGCCAGAAACTCTGAGGTCTATATGCACAATGAAGTTTTCTAGGTATGTCTAATGATTTTGCTATTCATTGAGATATTTTGTCTATGAAAGCCAGGTCATTTTGGACCCCATTACTAGGGTAAGGGCAAATCAGGGGTCCAACAATGAGTTCCTGAATGAGTTTTTTTAAGCTATTATTTGAGTAGTTTTAGTCCAGGTGGGGAACACTTTTACCCACCTGGAAAATGTGTGTCTATAAACTAGCAAGTACTTTTATCCTTCCTCATCAGGCCAGATCATGGTGAAGTCAGTTCTCTCAGAGTTCTTGAGGATCTTGGTCTCTCATTTGGATCCTTTCCTAGCTAAGGGAAAGGATGCACTTTTTTTTTTTACTCAAACCTGGCATCTGGCTGGGAAATTCCATGCTAGGCTGTCCAGTCTAGGTATAACATATCTTGGTCTGGGCGACTCAAAGTTTTGTGCACGCTAGATGGGTAGCTTTGTGAAGGATAATTACCAACAGTCCTGGCAATTGTTTTGGGAAAATATTTTTCATTGGTGTCCTCCATCAACTTGTGCATTTGAGCTGTGCATTTCTTCTTTACCATGGAGCATCAGTCTCATATGTCATCAGAATGATCCCATTGTTTTGGGGGCCCTTTGTCTGGCAGCCATGTCAGAAGTCTAGCAATCGAGGATAGCAACTTGTAGGGGAAGCCAAATAGCCTCTAAGAGGGCCAAAATTTTTTAATGTCCTTTTTCCTAGTGGTTATAAGCCCTCTTTCTCTGAAGATCATAGTGTGGACATGCCTGTGAGTAAAAGCATAGTGACTGTCTGTGTATTTGATGGTATACTTTTCTTTTTCCATGTGAGACCCTGGGTCAGATTGATTAGTCTTGATTTCTAGACTGAAGTACATGGCTGGTGCCCAAGTTCTCTCAGGTGATGTAACTGGGGCAGCTCCCACTTACCTGGTTTCATCTTTTATTTCCTGACAGTCATGGACTAGCATCTATGTCAAAAGATACAGAGTAGCAGAATTGTTGACCATGAGTTTCTCAAGCCAGATTGGAGGGTGAGCCTGAATAGGGCCTGTACTGGATCACACAGGCATTAGACAGCCAGTATTTGGTGCTTCTCACAGATGGTTTCAACCATTTCATGTGGTTCTGTGAGTATAAGATCTCAACCCAGAGTTATCTTGTTTGTTATCTTTCGCTAAACTTGCAGTAGCTGTTATGCTGTTAATGCAAAAAGGGGATACCTGGCAGGCCTATGCCAAGGTATGCCCCTGAGTAATTATGCCATGCAACAAATTTGGCATAATGGAAGTTTATTGGAGGGGAAAGGAGGAGGGTGAGGGCCTGGAGAAGGGATAGAAGCAGACAAGAAGACATGTAGACAGGCAGACAGATGAGAGCAGAGCCATGAGGGCGGAGAATGGAAGTGGGACAGAGAAGGACAAAAAGAGAGAGAGATTGGCCAGGAACACATGAAAATGAGAGAGAGAGAGAGAGAGAGAGAGAGAGAGAGAGAGAGAGAGAGTGAGAGAGAGAGAGAGAGGTGCTTTTATACGCAGCTACATCTGAAGCATCTGGGGACAGCAACAGGAGATGGTGGCAGATGACACAAGCTGTTGCTAGGTCCCTGGGAAGAGCCTGGTGTAATCTCCCATAAGCCAAAATTTCTCCCTTTTTGTTTAATTAAAAATGATGAACTAGGAAGTGGTGATGGTGGGATAGGAGTGAGAGTGTTGTGTCTTTAGACTTCATCCTGCTCACTGAGGGCAACATCATCTTTGGTTAAATATGCTTAGCCCAGGGAGTGACACTAATAGGAGGTGTGGCCTTGTTAGAGGAAGTGTGTCACTGTGGGAATGGGCTTTGAGACCCTCCTCCTAGCTTCCTGGAAGACAGTCTTCTCCTAGTGGCCTTCAGATTAAGATACAGAGTTCTCATCTCCTCCTGTACCATGCCTGCCTGGACACTGCTATGCTCTCCCACCTTGATGATAATGGACTGAACCTCTGAACCTGTAAGCAAGCCTCAATTAAGTTTTGTCTTTTTTACAAGAGTTGCCTTGGTCATAGAGTCTCTTCACAGCAATAGAAAACCTAACTACAAACACTGGACAAGTCCTGAGAGAGCTCGTTGTTTCTCTGCCATCTATGATCTATGAGAATATCTATGGCTAGGAAAGTTCAAGCCCAGTTGAAGTAGTCTGTGAGGATAGAGTGGAGCACCTATGGGTTGCCACTCTAGGGTTGTCCTGGATACAGATTTTGAGTAAATGCTTGGACTTCACAAGGTGCTGAAAAATAAGTATTTCACTCTATATATATTTGTGGCAGAAGATAAAGTTAAGTAGGTTAGGGAGAACATTTTTTTTCTTAGGCATATATTTGGAAGTTTTAGGCCCATGATTGTTGGTAGAGAATCCCAAATTCAGGGACTGGGGGTGCAATCCCACTTTCAGGAATAGGTGGGAAACAGGCTGTTGAGTGACAGGAGTCCATTTGACCCATAGAGGTGGATCCAAGTCAATTTCCTGAAGCTTATAAGAATACTGATTTTCAGTATGGCTACAGACCATGAAAAAGGGGTTTCTTCCCTCTATCCAGAAGACTGGATATATATAGATAGATAGATTTAGCACAATGAGAAACACTTTTAAGTCTATACTTAACAACCAAAGGAAACTTAAAATCTTGAGCTTGGAACTGTGACAGTAGATCATATAGTGAAATGCTTTACCAGAGTTAGACTAATAATTTATCAGAACTCCATTAATCAGTGTTAGAACTATGAACTTTTGAAGTCCTGATACAACAGTAGCTTAGTGAGGGGAAGAAATTTTTTCATTCCTTTTATATACCATTAATCACTTTTTTATCACCATTTAGGCTTTCAGTTGCATTTACCGACCTTAAAACATCTTCTTAAACCCTAAACTATTTTCTTATGTCCTCATAACTAAAACTTTTGCTACAGTATCAGTACTGGGTCCTCAACGGGACTCCTCTAGTATATCCTTTTGTTGCTCTTGCAGCTTTGAGTGAGCCCCTTCACTCATAACAGCAGTTTATACGTGGCATAGATGTTGGGGTGGACCACCTCTAAGCTCTGGATCTCAGTGGAAGCTAAGTTAGCCTGTCTGAAAGCTCTCCAGCTAGTGCACCCATGCTATTTGGGCCAGCTTTCCAGCACTGCACAGATTAAAGTGGGGTTAACTCATCTAAGTGCCACAGCCAACAAGGTGTGGAGCTAGCTTTCCTAGCTGCAGCAGGGGTCCAGCTGGAGGAGACCATCTCTTCTGCAGCTCCATACTACCACATGGCTGTCCAAACAGCTGGTCAGCTGTGAGCTCCTCCACGATCATGCCATCAGCGCTGGCTCACCCACAACCAGAGCCAACTGTATTGTACTTCCTGGGGAGGTGTGGCCTGCTCTACCAAGCACTGAAGCAGGTGAGGGGTGGGACCAACTTTGCACAGCCCTCAGATGTGAATATAACCCCAGTTGGCAGTGCAGACCAGATAATTCTGCATGGCCTTTGGTGGTAGCACACCACAGCTGATGCTGGGTCACACACTTAGACATGGTCCTGACAACACAGGCCAGAACATCACCATGGCCTCAGATGGCATCACCACCTACTCATATCAGGCTGTACCTTGGGAGCCCTGCTAGGATTGATCTCAGGGCCTCAAGCATGTAAAGTAAGCACTATGCAAACAACTATGTCCCTATCCCGTTTGAGTTGCATTTTGTTGTGTTTTGTTTTGCTTTGCTTTTCCAAGACAGAGCTTCATTATATAGCTTTGATTGTCTTGAAACTTACTATGTAAACCAGACTAGCCTTGACTTCACAGAGATCCACCTATTTCTCCCTCTCTGGTGCTAGGATTAAAGTCATGAACCACTAAGCTCAGTTTTGAACCTTTTGACACAGTTATTATAATCAAGGATGGCCAGGGACTCCTCATGTATACTGACAGCTCAGGCTTGCCTTGAATGTGAAGCAATGCTGTTTGTTTCAGCCTTCTAAATGCTAAGATTATATCATTTACCACTGGGTGGGGCTTTTGTTTTATGGATGATAGAGATGAAATCCTGAGTCTTGTTTTGTCGAACAGGAGTTAAATCAAGGATGGAGTTGCATCTCAACCATCAGCCAAACTCTTGAAATCATGTAAATAAGGACTATCTTGCTAGAACCTTTGATTCTTCTCTCCTTCTCTTTCTGAAAAAGCTACATACCAATATTGATTTTCATTTTTCATGGTTTTTTTTTTTAATAATTAAACGTGCCAAAGAATGTCTTATAAACTTAAAGCCCAGAAGAAAGATAACCCCTAAATCACAAATGAAAATACCCACCTTCAGGGTTAGGCATCCCATTAAGCTTAGGAGAGATGGAGGCAAAAGTCAGCCTACTCAAGGACATCTTTAGCTACACAGCTCAAATTAAGTCCATCCAGGATTATATCAAACTTTTTCTGAGAAAACAATCCTGCTCATAAAACAAAGGTGCCAAGCCGAATGAACTTGAGTTCAGGACCCACATTTTGCCTGAGATTGACATGTCCACATTATGATGCATTTGTACAAGGGCACACGCACATGTGCATGACAAATATATGTAAATAAAAATTTAATAAGTAGAACTAATAAGACTAAAAATTATTTTCAGTGTTTAACTTATTTTCTATTTCCACCCCCTCCTCCCTTTAGACAGAATCTCATAGATTCTTGCTTGCTTGCCTGGAAGTTGCTGTATAGACCAGATTGATCTGTCTCCACAGTGCTGATACGAAAATGTTTGTCACCTATGCCCAGCCTAGGCTATTTAATGTTTTTGCTATTTAAATGTCACAACCTGAAGAATGTAGCTTGATAGGGAAAAAATGCAAGGTTAACCTTGACTACTTACTCAACTTGAGGCCAACCTGGACTACTTGAGACCCTGTCCCCCCAACCCCCAAAATAAAAATACTTGTGTGGTAGTGCACAAGTGTAGTACCAGGACTCAGGAGGCAGAGGCAGAAGGAGTGAAGCCAGTTCACCATATTGTTCACATAGAGTTTCAGACCAATGAGGCCTACACAAGAAGACCTTGTCTGTGCCACCAAAACAACAAAAGATGTCATAAACTATTAAAAAAAATCATACCTACAAGGCAATAAGGTGTTTCTGAGGCTAATGACTTTAGTTCAATCCCTAGGACCCAAATGATATTAAAAACAACAATATCAACTCTTACAAGTAGTTCTCTGCCTTGAGCGTGTGTACAACATTTAAGTCACCAAACATGGAAACCAGGGAGCTGGGGTTGTAGGTTAGGGGTAGAGCACTTAGCCTAGCATATATAAACCCCTGGATCCCTTTGTTGCACTCACAGAATATCTTGTATGAGATAGAATCCTACTGTATTGCCACTGATCCCCTGTATCTTCTTGTGTAACCCAGGCTAGTCTGCATGCTTGGATAACAGGCCAGTGCCAGCTAGTCAGCTTGATTCATTGTTTAAAATCTCCTGAAGAGTTAGTGTAAAGATTGTCTAATCAAACATAAGTACTAACAGCAGAATGCATAGACACTCCTCTTGCCCCAGGAGTTAAATCCAGGAAGACATAAGCTCTGGTGGCTCCTTTCTATTCTACTCCACTACAGAGGTCACTCATCAAGGTTTCTATTTTATCTAAATTAAGTCGTCAGTGTCCAGTTATTTTTATGTGAACTTGACGCAAGCTAGAGTCATCTGAAAGGAGGAATACTCGATTCAGAAAATGACTTTATGAAATCAGGTTGCAGGCAAGCCTGTAGGGTATTTTCTTAATTAGTGATTGGTGGGGAGGACCCAGCCCGTCATGGGTGGAGCTATTCCTGGATTGGTGGTCCTGCATTTTGTAAGAAAGCTGAGCAAGCCATACCCTCCATCACCTATATATCAGCTCCTGCCTCTAGATGCTTGCCCTGCTTGAGTTGCTTTTCTGACCTCCTTTAATGATGGACTGTGTTGTGGAAGTGTAAGCCCAAGAAACAGTTACTCAAGTTGCTTTTGGTCATGTGTTTATTATAGCCATAGAAATCCTAAGATAGACACATCATCACTACCCTCTTTCCTGTTCTCATCTGTTTCTTTACTAAGTATCCAAATAGTAGCAGCATATTCTGTCTCATAGACTCATATTCAAAGACTGATTTCTGGTAGATACTAGTTTAACATTTCTTGTCCTGGCATTGTCACTTAGGCCTGAAATCTCAATACTTGGCACCTAGGCAAGGGGGAGCAAGAGCTTGAACAGAGCTTGCCTATATGGCAAAAGATAGACTCAAGAATACATGAATAAATACATGTCTGTTGCATTTGACTTTTGGTAAATTAGGATTTTTGCATTCTATTGGTGGTATGGACTTTGGACAATCTACTATCCTGTACAGGCCTCAGTGTGCTCTTTGTAGATGACCATTCAGTTACACTCAGGGAAATGAAATATGGAGGGGAATATGCAGGTACTGTGGATATCAGGACTGTGCTTACCTGCACCCTCATCCCAGATTCTCTTTCCTGTTTTGAACAAAAACCATGCCTCAGTGTAACATCCTGGAAGAAAGCTCCAGCTTTATAACCATATGGACATTCTTTGAACTGCCAACTTCTAAATAATGACAAAGAAACCTTTTATTATTTATCAAAATGTTGGGCCTTAGCTTACTCTTGTTCCCAACTAAGTCTTATAAATTAAATTAACCCATTTATATTAATCTATGTTCTGCTACATGGCTTGTTTTCTTGCCTCAGTTTCATGTCTGACTTCCTCCAAGTCTCACTGGTGAATCTTCCCAAGCTTGATTCTTTCCCTGAGTTCCTATCTCTGCTAGAAGTTCTGCCTATCCTCTCCTGCTCAGCTGTTACCCATTCAGCTCTTTATTTAACCAATCAGAAGGTGTTGGGTAGAGGCTTTACAAAACACTATGCAGCCATACACAGTGCACAAAAAAATCACCCTAACATCTCCTTTTAGTCCAATAAAAGGCTCTTTTTTTTTCTTTTGCACAGCTTTGTAAAGACAAGATAAGCAGTCCTTCATAATTCCTACATCACAAAAATGTCTATCAGATATACTGTTCCAGAAGGCTGAAGATAGATGCTCCAACAATATAGAGGAATTTTGAGGGACTGTCCGGTCAGCCACCTCTGTTATTTCTATAGTTTTGGAAGCTGCTTGCCTTCATTTCCTGCATACTTAGGTAATATGTATTCCTCCTCAGGTCTCTGGTGGAGTTGAAGACTAGGTAGTTATAGTCTCACATAAACTGAAGTGTTTTAGGATTTAAAAAAATATTTTAAGATCTCTGAAGATGTTTTTAGGTTGATAATGCAGGTTATGATAGAAAATTAGTTAGGTGCAGAACTTTGAACTCACCAAGATAGGATAGATGGTAACATACTTTCTCCAAGGCTGCCAAATACAGATGGACTGGATATTGTGAATGTAAATCTTACCTGATAGTTTTCATAATTGTTTTTATTGTATATAGTTTATTGATGTTAGAGAAAGAGCCTTTTATTGGACTAAAAGAAAGAAATGTAGAGAGAATCTCTTGTGAACTGTATGGAAGCATCACCTGTCAGTAAAAATCTGACGGCCAATTAGCTGAGGCAGAAAATAGAAGGTGGGACAACTGGCAGAGAGAGATAGGAATTGTGGGAGATAATCAGAGAAAGAGATTTGCCCTAGACTCTGAGGAAATCAGATGCATGAAGCCTAGGAAAGTTAACTGGGCATATGGCATATATAGAATAGAATAAATGTGATATTACATTATGAGCTAGTTGGAGAATTCTGCCTAGGCATATGAAATAATAATGTCTCAGAGTTGTTATACTGAGTGCAGGGATGAGGGTGGAAAAGCACATGGTTATAAGAATCCAATTAGGTCTTTTTGTAAACTGAAGTCTCTTGTTGCTAATCTCTCCCCCACAAGATTATTGTAGGCTCCTTGCCAGTGTTCATTTTCTAACTGAAATGAGTCCATTTCAACATTAGTGTTTAAAAAAAAAAAATCACAATTTCTGCTTGGTCTATTCCTGCAAATCAGTGAAGTCTCATTTTTCCTATCAGAATCAATTCAGAAACCATTTCTACATAGGTCTTTAATTTTTTATTCTGCTGGTGTGGTAAAAATATCCATTCTAAGATATTATCTTCTCTCTGCATAAGAATTCCTATAGGAGAATAAGTAGAAAGCAAAAGAACTAAAATATAACTCAGCTTTGGATCTAAAGGGCACACGTGGGCAACCTGTGATTTCTTTTCTACCACAGCCAACTACTTTTCAGTTTCACTTGATAGTTTTCTTGGACTATTCAAGTCAAAATCACCTTGTAAGGTTTGAAATAAATAGCTCCTGAATTGCTAATCCAATTCTGGGTCTTAGTCATTTACTGTTTTTCAATAATTTTTGAAAATCATGAAGTGTTATCTCCTGATTTGTACATTCTGTGGTCAAATTTTCTGTAGACCTACCTTATATCCTAGACAGTTAATAGAATCTCCACTTTATATTTCTTCAGGAGCAATTTGTAATCCCCAACAAGGCAAAATTCTTTTAATCAAATACATTTTTCTAAAGTATTTGCATCTGAATCAGCAGGCAGGGTATCATCCGTATAATGGTAAATTATAGACTGAGGAAATTGTTTACAAATTATCTCTAATGGCTGCTGTACAAAATAGTGTCACAAGGTAGTACTGTTTAACATTCCTTATGGAAAAACACTTCACTCATACCTTTTAACAGTTTGAGCTTTAGTAGGCACTGTGAAAGCAAGTTTTTCATTATCTTCTTCTTGTAAAGGTATAGTAAAAAAGCAGTTCTTTAAATCTATCAATATAATAGGCTATGCCTTAGGTAACAAGGAAGGCAATGGAATTCCAGAATGTAAAAAGCCCATCGGTTGTATGACATTATTGATATTCCCAGAACTGTCAACATCCTTCATTTTCCAGGACAGCTTTTAATAACCAGTATAGGAGAATTCCAAGGGCTGGTGGACTCTTCTATTTGTTGAGTCTCCAGCTATTCTTGGACTAGCTGCTGTAGTGTCTGTAACTTTTCTTTATTTAAGGACCATTGTTGTAACCAACCAGGCCTATCAGTCAACCACCTTAGTGGTAGGGCTATTCGTGTTCTATCAGCAGTGACTCCTTCATATAAAGTTGAAGAGCCAACCTCTGCTTTGTCCTGTTTATGGACGAGCTGGACAGTCTGTGACTGTTCCTGATAACATTTTTCAGTACTTTCATCAGGAACATCTCCTGTTTTACTGCTTGTCCCTGAAGTTAAAGGAATGCTAATTGATGTTTCCTATTGTTGCAACAAACCATGACCCCATAAATTCATGACTATATTAGCCACATATGACTTTAATGTACCTATTTGACCTTCTGGCCCTATACACTTACGCCATCTCACACTTTGTTTTATCTGGGATAAAGTTCCAAGCCCTAGAAACCGAATATTACCTCCTGAAGAGGCCAAACTGGAAGCCAAGATTTTGGTGAAATTATTGTTACATCTGCTATGGTTTTTACCATACCTTCCATTTCAATATCATTTATAAATATCTTTTCATTTTGTCCCCTGATTATCTATAGCAGTTTGCCAAAATACTTGTTTTCTGGTCTCTCCTGAATTTACTGTTTTGTTTTGTTTTGTTTCTACTGAAGTTGCTCTGACCTTGGTGTCTGAGCTATTAATGTCTATATACAGAGCAGTGTTGTGTAATTGCTCTGTGGAAGAGTTTTCCTGTTGCTTACTTAAAAGGGCCAACTTGAATTTGATATTGGGGCCTGCAAAAGACCCCTAGGCCATTTCCGGACATAGGGTTACCCTGTTTGTCCCTTGTTGGTCTGCATTCATTAGTCCAATGCCTGCCTTTGTCACACCTTCTGCATATTCCAGAAGGCCCAGGCCTTCTTTTGGAATTAGCATGGCTCTGCCTACAATCCTTTTGAAGTGACCTTGCTTGCTACAGCTAAGCCATTTGACAGTCTGGCCTTTTTTTGAAACCTTTGGATATTACTTCTATTAAAAGTGCATTATAAGTATGAAATCCAACATCAGCTCTATTCCTAATCCATTCTTCTACTGATATTGATCTTGCCTTTAGAGGCCCAATCAGGTTCTTGCATTCAGAATTAACATTTTCAAAAGCCAAAGATTTGATCAATACTTGCCCTTCTATTTGCTTCTCAAGTCAATCTTTGTAAACAGTCAGTGAATGCTTCCTTTGGACCTTGTAATTTTAGTAAATGGCTCAGACCTTTTTACTGTTTCTTCAAACTTGTCCCAAGTACTTAAAGCTACTGTGCAATATAGCTCCAAGGTAGCATTGTTATATTCAACCTGCTTTTTTTACCTCAGTGTATTGACCTTCACTTAGAAACCAATCTTGGAAAATATTGATACCTCTTGTCCTATTTCTCTGATCTATCTCCTTACCGTCTTTTTTCCACCATGACCATTGTTGTAACTGAGCAAAAGCTTCTCATATTGTTTTTTTTTTTTTTTCATATCTTTCCAGTCTTAGGGGATTACTCTGTTTTGAATTGCCCAAGAATTTAATATCTGCTTCACAAATTATGACCACAAACCATATGAAATTACAGCTGCTTTAATTTTTTCTTTTAAATATAGCATTTCTACAGGATGTCATCCTATTTCTTTAGCACTATTGGGGTGGCTATCATCTGTTGGTATTTGTTGCATAGCAACTGGAAAAGGTAAAGTTGGTTTTCTAACAACTTTTAACTGACCTTCTTTAATTTCATTATACAGTGGCCCAGTAGGCTCTTGTTTTAATTCCTCTATATCTTAGTATCTTTTTCATTTTTACTTATAAGTTTTTCTAATTTTTCATCTAAGGTTTGTCTCATCAATCCACTTTTCATATTTTTCTATCTCTAAAGTTGGGGTTTTGTTTTTTGTTTGGTTGGTTTTTCTTTTGAGAAGGCATAGAAATCTACTATGGCCATTAAGAATAACAGAATGATAGTCATAATTGGTATTGAGCCAATCCCAGTAAACTCATTTATCTCTTTATTTTCTGTCTGTATTTTGAAACCATCTGAGATAGCATTATATAGGCTTCAAACATCATGTGTTATTGTGTTGTTCATTGTTACATGTCTTCCCCTTTTTAATTTTACTTAACTCATTTTGTA
The DNA here is from genome assembly GCA_019843965.1 of Rhynchomys soricoides. Taxonomy (NCBI): domain Eukaryota; kingdom Metazoa; phylum Chordata; class Mammalia; order Rodentia; family Muridae; genus Rhynchomys; species Rhynchomys soricoides. Next base: position 74,812 of record JADRCH010000372.1, on the reverse strand, counting down.
AGGACTTCCCAGGTGTCCTTACAAAGTCCAGTGACTTTTCTACTTTTGCTGCTGTTTGCATGTGTTTGCATCTGGCATCTTGCTCTATGAGCTCCTGTGAGTGCAGGATCCTTCTGCCTCTCAGCTAGCACATGGTGCTGGCTGATGGCTCTGCCTCTCCTTGGGTTCCTCCAGCCCTCCATGAGAGCTGAGCTTCATGCTAGCTGGCAGCTGCACCCACCAGCCCTAGGTCTGGGAAAGTGGTGCCAGTGGCTGCACCATGCACTGGTACACACCATTCCAGAGAAAGGGTTGTGGCTTGAGCTTGCTGTGTCTATAGCTGCTGGCTCAAGGAACTGTTGTCTCCAGGAAGTGTTTGCTTGAGCCTCACCTGTAACAAACAGTGTGTGCTCTTAGAAGTCTTGGCTGTGGGGCTGTGCCCTGAGGTTCTGGTCTCCTGTTCCCCTGGCGCCTCACAAACCACTGCTCAAGTGCCCAGTGGCTGACTATGCTACACCACAGAGTATAAGAGACCCACACATCTCAACTCAAAGCAGCCTGCTTACTCCCACAATGTAGTGTGCTGGTTGCTAGGTAACCACCCCTCCCACCCCCACCCCAATCTTCCTTGACTGGCTTGGCCTAATGTCTGATTCTACCTAAACTTGGATTATATACACCCGAATTGTTGGCCAATTATAACCAAATAGACTTTCTTTGGACCCCCAGCTCCCAAGTAATGACATGGAGGCCTTTTATTATTTATGAAAACTTTAGGCCTTAACTCACTCATGTTCCCAACTGTCTCCTGTAACTTAAATCAACCCATTTTTACTAATCTGTGTTCTGCCATGTTACTTCTCTTCAGCTTCACAAATCTGATGTCCTCCATGTTTCACTGGAAAAATCTTCCCTTGCCTTCCTCTTTCTCCAAGTTCCATCTCTGATGGAACCTGCATATCCTCTCCTCCTCAGTCATTCAGCTTTTTATTAAACCCACCAAAAAAGTGTTAGAGTGTTTCCAAGGATGATGCAACCATAGACAGAACACAAGAAGATCACCCACCACAGGTTTACTTCACAGCACCTCCAAGTGATATAGCCATTAATCATATCTTACTCCTGAATATGTTTTAAGTAAGCCTTGAGGTGCCAAAAGCCACAACAAATGGCATAAGATTCAGAAAAGTGGATCTCCTTTTTCTATGAGTTCTTAATAGCCCAGTATAACTTAGATAATGTTTTCTCCTTATCTGAATTCCTGAGATTACAGGCAGCTTTATGCAATAATAGGAATCACACAGTGGGCTTCTTCTTACATGGTCAAGGTACTAGGGAAACCCTTTATCAAGTGAGTTCAGGACCTTTAATTCCAGCACTCAGGAGGCAGGAATAGGCAGATCATTAAATTTGAGGCCTGCTTAGTCTGCAGAGTTCCAGGACAAACAGGGCTACACAGAGAAAACCTGTCTCAAAAATATAGATAGATAGATAGATAGATAGATAGATAGATAGATAGATTGATAGATAGCCAGGCATGATGGCCTACACTTTTAATCCCAGCCCTCAAAAGGCAGAGACAAGCAGATCTCTGTGGGTTCAAGGCTTTAAGCCATCCAGAGCTACATAATGAGACCCTCTCTCAAAAACCAATAGGAAATGACAGTGACAAGAGTAAAACCAGTCTTTGGAGCCTGCTTTGGAGAGGGCACTAAACCCTCCCTTGAGTCCATTAGGTGTGCGAAAAAAGAAAAAGGACTACCTTCTCTACATTCATTTTGCATCTTTATGTCAAATTTTCTTTAGCTCATGACATTGATTAAGCAAGTGCCCTATTTCTGGAATTACCTTGGTTTCAGGTAAAGCAAAACCTCTAACAGAAACCCTCACTACCCCTACTCCACCATTACACACAGCAACTGAGAACAGCTACCTTCCATAATGGTGAGGCTGCACCCTGGAGCTTGAGTGACCATCTTCTAAGAACCAGATAGGTCCCCTAAAGATGGACAGTGATGAGGGGATTGTGACCACATTCCACAAGCAAGACTAAGATTGACCAGTCAGGCACACCTCAACTGAGAACAATTAATTATGCATGACTGTGCTCACCCCTGTTCTTTTTGTACTAAAACCTAGAGCTCCCACCTGTAGCCCAAGATTGTTTGTGTGTTGAGCCAGCTCTTGGCCAACTCAGTTACATGCCCAGACCATGTAATTAAATTATCACATCTCTGCAACAGAAGGATGACCTTATAATTGGGACTTTTTTTTTCTAGGAGCTGGAACTGAAGCCTTGAGTTACCACACCCTGTTCAATCTCCATTCCTGTCTTCAAGCTTTCCTGGTCTTTTTCAGTTTTATACACAGACCCTTAGTGGAGCCTACCCTGGTGGGTCTGCCTAGGGCAGGGCTTTTGTCTGTAAGCCTTGGTAACAACAGCTGGTTATTTCTCTCTAGCTGGGTTAGTTCCAATGATTCAGACTGTTTGCCATAGTATTTTGGAGGTGTCTTGTTTGTCTCTGTGGCTGACATCTCCCCATTCACGCTTTCACAACTAAAACAAGGCCTGCTTCAGTTTATATTGCTCAAGACCACCCCCACTCTTCTACCTCCCATAACCAAATTCTTCCTCACCTGCTCCCCCCCACCTTCTACTCCCTACCTGCTCTTTCACTCACCTGCTGCCCTCCTCACCTGCTCTTCCCTCACCTTCTCTTTTCCAGTTTTCTGTTCAACCTAGCTGCTCCACTGTTAAATACTCCTCCTGACATTGGTTTCCCTTTCAGTCAGTGAAGCAGGATTGACTTATTTGCTCTGTAAATACTCCTTAGGTATTAAACACCTCTCCTTTACCTTATTCCTTTAGTTGAAAGTCCTACATAGTATGAGCCCCTCTATATTATGTTCTCCTACAAGGACACCTGCAATGTTGCCTGTGTTGTCTGGCTGACCCATTTTCCCTCCTCAGAATCACTATTGTCATGGAACATATAAGTATGGGGAATGTATTTGTCTTCATTCTGGTTCCATTGACACACAAGGAGGACAATGAGATCACTGGCTCAGGACAGACCTTATGAAGGAAGAACATTAAGACCTTAACAGGCCCTTGGTCCTGTGAAGGCTCAATGCCCCAGTGTAGGGGAATTTGAGGGTGGGGAAGTGGGAGTGGGTGGGGGAAAATACCCTCATAGAAGCAGGGGAAGGGGGAGGGAGGAAGGAGCTTCTAGGGAGACAGGGAAAGGGGATAACATTTAAAATGTTAATAAAATATCCAATTAATAATTAAAAAAAACAAAAACAAAACAAAACAAAAAAAACCTTAACGGTAGGGACACTATCTTCCAAAGAGCATGAGTGGTAGCTCACAGAAGCAAGGAAGCATTGACATTCTGCAAAATCCTGAAAATTTCCAACAAACAGATAAATTTGAACAATTGTCATGGTGTGACAGAGTTTTTTGTGTTGAGAGACTGTTGGAGTAAATAAATCATTTTGAGCCAAAAGCCTCCCAATACACAGATCTAACATAAATAGTTAGGCAGACTGAGGCAGGAGGGCCTCCCTAGGTCTATGATACTTCACACACACACTTCCAGCACTGTCAGAGGCACCAGGGCACGTAAGTGGCAGGTCAGGGAAATTTTTTCTGAAGTTGATCTCTCTTTCACCTTCATGTGCATAACTGGGATTAAACTCAGGTCCTTTGGCTAATACTGGTATATCAAGCATCTTTACTTGCTGAACCACTTCACTGACCCCCTATTATCTTTTTAAAAGACCCCTTCCTCATCCTTCAGAGATAAAATTTGAAATATCTTTATAACCCATGCTGGCAAGGACCTATTTTCCCCACTTACCCAGAATGACTCTGAGCTTTATTTTCTGCCTCAACTTCCAAGTACTGGAATTGAAGATCAAGGCTGACACAGAATTGTGCAAATGCACAAGCTCCTCTTGTGCATCTACACTCTTGCTTTCTTTCTTGCCTTTTTACAGTCCTCTGAGACAGTGTTTCACCGTGTAGCTCTGGCTGTCCTAGAACCTACTCTGTACCATGCTAGCTTTGAACTCACAGAGATCCACCTGCCTCTGCCTCCTGAGTGCTGATATAAAAGGCATGCAACAACTGCCTTGCTCAACCTTCTTTTCTTTTCAAACTTTTTTGGGTATGCATCCTAAGCTAACCTGGTAATCAGAATCCTGTTGCATCCACCTAAGGAGTGGTGTTGTTATAAGGGTGAATCAGAATGGCTGGACTCATATGGATTTAGCAGGAGAAATATACTGGTTACAAAGACTCAACAGTGGCAGGTGAACCTATGTGCTGTGATGATATAATGGGTAACAAGACTGATTTTGGAGAAAATTAGTGTCTCTCTCTCTTTCAGGGGTCTGTATTGGTAGGTGTGTGTAATGGCTTTGAGGGTAACCTAGAACTTGTTAGATCTTTCAGAATGACACTGTACTTCTAGTAGTGCTGCTTTTGTCTGTCAATTACTGAGATTTTATCCATGTACTATCACACTCATTTTATCTAGTGCTAGGAATTGACCAATGCTTCCTGCATGCTAGACAACATTCTACCAAATGAGGAATATACTCAGCCATTGAAACATGTTATCTACGTATACTTTAGGCATCAGATATGATTTCCCCCACGCCATCAATTCTCTTGACACAATTCACTTATTCCACAACCTGGAACAAGTTATGTCCACACAGACAGACCCAGAAGAGCCCTCACAATGTTCATTGTATATCCATACTCCCTGCTGAATAACCAGCTATATAAATCAACAGTGGGTTTTGTGACCTTCTCATAGTGTGTATCTTTAGCACAGGTCACACTGGTTATGTATCAGTGGTGTGGCCCACATTAGCTAGCAAATCATTTTACTTACACTTACAGGTAACTGGTGGCTATATAGGACAAGAGGTATCAATATTTCCACAAACGATGATCCTTTAACTACCTTTTCACACATTTTCAGGTTCCAGACTTTATTGTGCTCTCATACCTCCTCAATGCCTATATTTGTCCTAGTTATTCAACTCTATAAATTCAGGCTAAGTTTAGTCCCAGTGGATTCTTTTCCCACATAAATAGTATGCTAAGATCTGTCTTAATCATTTTATCCAGCTTTGGGGTTTACTTTTGATGCTGTCCAACTCTCAATCAATTTTATAGGGTTGTAGTTTTCCAAACACAAATCTAATCCATGAAAACTCTTCATTTGTTCCCAAATTATCCTAAGGAAGCTGAGCAGTAATAATGTCATAACTTGGTAGGAAGCCAACTATGAATGTTTTGCTTTCTATTGGCAGTGTGATAAAAGAATTCTATTTTGGTCAGTAGTTACACATAGTTTTGTTGGATTTTTTTTTTCTTGGTGCTTTTTGTTTTTCGTTTTGTTTTCTATTTTCATTTTTACAAACTATGAACACTAGCCTTTGAGATGAGTATGGAGATATATGCTACAGCATGTGTATGAAAACCATAGGGGAAGTTAAAGGAGTGGATTCTCTCCTGGATATAGACCTCAGGCACTCAGACTTGGTTGCATGTGCCTTTCCATACTCAATGAACTGATTCCTCTCTCTCTTTTTTTATTGGATATTTTCTTTATTTATATTTCAAATGTTTTCCCCCTTTTCAGGTCTCCCCTTTGCCCCTAGACCATTTCCCATCCCCCTGCCTCTATGACAGTGCTCCCCCAACCACCCAATCCCGTCCTCTCCCCCTAGCATTCCCCTACACTGGGGCATCAAAAACCCTCAGGCCAAAGGGCCTCTCCTCCCACTGATGTCCAACAAGGCCATCCTCTGCCGCATATGTGGCCAGTGCCATGGGTCACTCCATGTGTATTCTTTGGTTGGTGGTCCAGTCCCCTTGAGCTCCAGAAGGGTCTGGCCTGTTGACACTGTTGCTCCCTCCATGGGGCTGCAAACACCCTCAGCTCCTTCAGTCCCTTCTCCAACTTCTCCATCAGGAACCCCGAGCTCAGTCTAATGGTTGGCTGTGAGCATCTGCCTCTGTATTTCTCAGGCTCTGGCAGAGCCTCTCAAGACACGGCCATATCAGGCTTCAATCAGCAAGCACTTACCAGCATCCACAATAACATCCAGGTTTGGTGACTGTATGTGGGATGGATCCCCAGGTGGGACAGTCTCTGGATGTCCTTTCCTTCAGTCTCTGCTCCACACTTTGTCTCCATATTTCCTCTTGTGAGTATTTTGTTCACCCTTCTAAAAAGCACTGAAGCATCCACACTTTGGTCTTCCTTCTTCTTAGCTTCATATGGTCTGTGAATTGAATCTTGGGTTTTCCAAACTTTTGGGCTAATATCCACATATCAGTGAGTATATACCGTGTGTGTTCTTTTGTGACTGAGTTACCTCACTCAGGATAATATTTTCAAGTTCCATTTGCCTGCGAATATCATGAAGTAGTGTTTTAATAGCTGAGTAAATGTGGTACATTTACACAATAGAATTGTAAAAATTCAATAGAATTGTGTAAATGTACCACATTTTCTGTATTCATTCCTCTGTTGAGAGACATCTGGGTTGTTTCCAGCTTCTGGCTATTATAAATATGGCTGTTGTGAACATAGTGGAGCATATTCTAGGTATATGCCCAGGAGTGGTGTAGCTGGGTCCTCAAGTAGTACTATGTCCAATTTTCTGAGGAACCTCCAGACTGGTTTCTAGAGTGGTTGTACCAGCTTGCAATCCCACGAGCAATGAAGGAGTGTTCCTCTTTCTCCATATCCTCGCCAGCATCTACAGTCACCTGAGTTTTTGCTCTTAGCCATTCTAACTGGTGTGAGGTGGCATCTCAGGGCTGTTTTGACATGCATTTCCCTGATGACTAAGGATTTCTTTAGGTGCTTCTCAACGCTTTGATATTGCTCAGTTGAAAATTCTTTGTTTAGCTCTATACCCCATTTTTTAACAGAGTTATTTGGTTCCCTGGAGTCTAACTTCTTGACTTCTTTGTATATATTGGATATTATCCCTCTATCAGATGTATTGGATCCTTTGTCAAAGATCAACTGACCATAGGTGTGTGGGTTTATTTCTGGGTCTTCAATTCTATTCCATTGATCTACCTGCCTGTCTCTGTACCAATACCATGCAGTTTTTTGGTTTTTTTTTAATCACTATTGCTCTGTAATACACCTTGAGGTCAGGGGTGGTAATTCTCCCAGAAGTTCTTTCATTGTTGAGAATATTTTTTTGGTATCCTGGGTTTTTTCTTATTCCCAATGAATTTGCAAATTGCTCTTTCTAACTCTATGAAGAGTTGAGTGGGAATTTTGATGGGGATTGCATTGAATCTGTAGATTGCTGTTGTCTAGATGGCCATTTTTACTATATTAATACTGCCAATCCATGAGCATGGGAGATCGTTCCATCTTCTGAGGTCTTCTTTGATTTCTTTCTTCAGAGATTTGAAGTTTCTGTTATATAGATCTTTCACTTGATTAGAGTCATGCCAAGATGCTTTATATTGTTTGTGACTATTGTGAAGGGTGTCGTTTCCCTAATTTCTTTCTCAGCCTGTTTATCCTTTGAGTATAGGAAGGCTACTGATTTGTTTCAGTTAATTTTGTATCCAGCCACTTTGCTGAAGTTGTTTATCAGGTTTAAGAGTATCTGGTGGAATTTTTGGGGTCACTTAAGTATACTACCATATCATCTGCAAATAGTGATATTGCTTTGTGTCAGATTATATGGTCAGTTTTAGAGAAGGTTCCATGAGGTGCTGAGAAGAAGGTATGTTCTTTTGTTTTGAGGTGAACTGTTCTGTAGATATCTGTTAAATACATTTGGTTCATAACTTCTTTTAGTTTCACTGTTATTCTATTTAGTTTATGTTTTAGTGACCTGTCTGTCCATTGGTGAGAGTAGCATGTTGAAGTCTCTCACTATTATTTTATGAGGTTCAATGTGTGTTTTAAGCTTTAGTAAAGTTTCTCTTATGAATATGGGTGTCCTTGTATTTGGGGCATAGATGTCCAGAACTGAGGCTTCATCTTCTTGGATTTTTCCTTTGGTGAGTACGATGTGTCCTTCCCTGTCTCTCTTGATTACTCTTGGTTGAAAGTCTATTTTTGTGGATATTAGAATGGCTACTCCAGTTTGTTTCTTAGGAGTATTTGCTTGGAAATTTTTTTCCAGCCCTTTACTCTGAGGTAGTGTCTATCTTTGTTGCTAAGTTGTGTTTCTTCTATGCAGCATAATGATGGATCCTATTTATGTATCCAGTCTGTTAGCCTGTGTCTCCTTATTGGAGAATTGAGTCCATTGATGTTGAAAGATTTTAAAGACCAATTTCAGTTAGTTTCTGTTATTTTTCTTTTTGGAAGTGATTGTGTGTGTGTGTGTGTGTGTGTGTGTGTGTGTGTTTATCTTCTTTTGGGTTTGCTGTGAGACGACTAAGTTCTTGTGTTCTTTGGTGTAGTTACTCTCTTTGTGTTGGAGTTCTCCTAATATCCTCTGTAGGGCTGGATTCATAGAAAGATATTGTTTAAATTTGGTTATGTTATGGAATATCTTGGTTTCTTCATCTATGGTGATTGAGAGCTTTTCTTCATATAGTAGCCTGGGCTGACATTTATGCTCTCTTGGGGTCTGCATGACATTTGTCCAGGATCTTTTGGCTTTTAGAGGCTCTGTTGAGAACTCTGGTGTAATTCTGATAGGTCTGCCTTTATCTGTTACTTGACCTTTTTCCCTTACAGCATTTGATATTCTTTGTTCTGTACATTTAGTGTTTTGGTTATTATGTGGCATGAGGATTTTCTTTTCTGGCCCAATCTGTTTGGTGTTCTGTAAGCTTCTTCTTCTTCTTCTTCTTGGTTTATGGCCATCTCTTTCTTTAGGAAAGGGAAGTTTTCTTCTATGATTTTGTTGAAGATGTTTTCTGGTCTTTGAACTGAAATCTTCACCATTATTCTTAGGTTTGGTGTTTTCATTGTGTCCAAAGTTTTATGGATATTTGGATTAGGAACTTTTTACACTTTGCATTTTTTTTTGACAGATGTATCAATATCTTCTATGGTATCTTCTATGCCAGAGATTCTCTCTTATATTCTGTTGGTGATGCTTGCATCTGTAGTTTTAGTTCTTTTTCCTAGTTTTCCCATCTCCAGGGTTGCTATCATTTGTGTTTTCTTTATTTATTCTATTTCCATGTTTAGGTCTCAGACCATTTTGTCAATCCCTTCACCTATTTGATTGTATTTTCCTGTATTTCTTGAAAGGATTCATTTCCTCTTTAAGGGCTTGTACCTGTTTGCCTGAGTTTTCCTGTATTTCTTTAACATAGTTATTTATATCCTCCTTAAAGGCCTCTATCATCTTCATGAAATGGGATTTTAGGTCAGAATCTTGTTCTTCAGGTGTGTTAGGATATCCAGGGCTTGCTGTTGTAAGAGAACTGGGTTGGTGGTGGTTCCATATTTCACTGTCTTCTGTTGCTTATGTTCTTGTGCTTGCCTTTTGCCATTTGTTTATCTCTGGTTTTAACTGGCCTGGGTTTCTCAAACCATAGCAGGCCTCCTTGGAGGCAGGTAAAGCTGTGTGACCTGGATTATAGCCGGCCTCTTGGGACACAAACTATGGTGTCTCAGGTTAGGACAGGGCTCCCGTGTCCCTGATTAAAGCAAGTCTCCTCTTTCCCTGTGTCCTTGTGACTCTAGTTAGGACAGAGATCCTGGGAGAAAGGTTGGCTTTGGGGTCTGCGAGCAGGTATGTCAATTTGTGTTCCTGGTTATGACAGACCTCCTGGAAGACAGGTGGGCTATTTTCCTAGTTATTTATTTCCTCCTTAAAGGCCTCTATCATCTTCATAAGATGGGATTTTAGGTCAGAAGCTTGCTCTTCAGGTATGTTAGGGTTTCCAGAGCTTGCTGAGGTAGAGAACTGGGTTCTGATGGTGCCATATTACATTGTCTTCTGTTGCTTTTGTTCTTGTGCTTGCCTTTCACCATCTGGTGTTAACTGGCCTGGATGTCTCAGATTGGAGCAGGTCTCCTCAGAGGCAGGCAATGCTGTCTCTGGTTAGGGCAGGCCTCTTGTGTCCCTGGTTAGAGCCATCCTCCTGTGTCCCTTGTTAGGACAGACTTCCTTCAAGACAGGCAGGCTGTTGGGGGGGGGGTAGGTATGCCAGTCTGCCATGGGTGCAGGTAGAGGTGCAGACCACAAGGGCAGTGGGACTCAGGCAGAGCAGGATAGATCCCATGCATACTGGGCTCTGTAAGGTTCACCTTTGTCCCTGGTTAGGGCAGACCTCCTGGGAGACAGGCAGGCTGTAGGGTCCCTGGTGCAGGTATATCTTTCTCTAGAATCACCATTTCTATTATGTGTTTGTGTGTATGTGTATAAATATATTTCATACATGTACATTTATGCTCTCTCTCTCCCCATTTTATTTATATATTTATATATATATATATATATATATATATATATATATATATATATATATACACACACACACATATATATATATATCATATGCTTTAGGATGCAGTCACTTTTGTGGATGTGCATGTGAACTTTTCTCAGGAAGAGTGGGCTTTGCTGGATCCTTCTCAGAAGAGTCTCTACAAAGATGTCATGCTGGAAACCTACTGGAACCTTACTTGTATAGGTAATAACATGAAATTTCCTTTACTTCATAACTTATGGAAACAAGCCTTTCTTAGTGATGAGTGCCCTTCTGTAATTTTGATTGTGAAAAATGAAGAATGTGGTGAATAAATTAGGCTTTGTTCCAAGGTTCAGTGAAGACAATAATTTAAATTTTGCATAATTTCCAACAATATCTCTTACATTTTCTGGTACTGTATTTTAGGCTATGAATGGGAAGACCACAATAGTGAAGAATGTTGTCAAAGTTCTAGGAGACATGGAAGGTAATTTTCATGTGGAAACTGATACATAATGTACCTCTGAAGAAATTTATAATGTACCCTGAAGTTTTAATGAAGAAAAAAATAATGTAACTAAGCACAGCTTTGTGAGGGTTTTTAAATTCTTACACACCATAAAGTTCAATCTCAGGTAGCTAATCAGCATCCCTTTAAGAAATAAGAGGAACAAAAGCCTCAGAAGATGTCATAATTTTAATCATAGCCTCATAAGAACTCTTTTGTATAACTGTCCATCTACTTAATTTTACTTAAATGTCATAAAGGACATACACATTGATTAGGGTATTAGTGTGTGTCCAAGACCTGTTAGAAATGAATGATAGTAAAGCTAGTGTTACTCATATACCTGTAGTGACTTACTGTAGTTTAGTTAGACCAGCAGTTTATAAGGGTTAAGAAGATTGTTGTAGTGGAGAAACTTGAATCCCTATACCATGTGTCTATGAGGAACAGAGCACTAATTAAACTGTGTGAATGCAACATGAACATCTTTTATTTGTTATTCTTCTTTTAATAGGTATTTCAACTGTCCTCGATATAGTACATGTAAAGCAAAGGGCTATGGAAAGAAGCAATGCACCTCTCTTTTTCCCAGAACAATTAGAAGATATGTTGTCATCCCCACTGGGAGAAGACATGGTGAATGTGATATAAGTTTACAAGTTAATGGTTTTCCAGCTTCAATGGGAATACATCAAAATATTCCCATTAGAGAAAAGCCTTATGAGTGCAAGGAATGTGGAAAATCTTCTGTCTGTCCTGGTTTACTTTGCATATGTAGTGTGATTCACACTATAGGAAAATGTTATAAATACAATCAGTTTGGTAAAGATCTCAGTTCTTTTTCTCTTCAAAGATGTAAAATAGCTCATCTAGGAAAAGGAAGTGATGGATGTAAGCCAAGTAGTAAAAGCTTTAACCATCACAGGTATCTTAAAATACAGAATACAACCTACAGTGAGGAGTATCGCTACGATTGTATTCAATGTGATAAAGCCTCTTTACAATTACACCAAAGGACTAATTCCAAAATAACATCCTGTGAATATAATGAAGGAGATAAAGACATTACGTTTCACAGTCATCATCATATATGTAGAATGAATACTAGAAACACAAAGTATGAATATCATCAATGTGGTAAAACCTTTGCATGTCCTAGTTACCTTCAAATACGTGAAAGAATTCATACTAGAAAGAAACCCTATGAATGTAATCAATGTGGTAAAGTTTTTACATATAAAAGTCATTTTCACAAGCATCAAAGAACTCATACTGGAGAGAAACCCTATGAATGTAATCAATGTGGTAAAGCCTTTTCATGTAATGGTAATCTTCAAATACATGAAAGAATTCATACTGGTGAGCAACCCTATAAATGTAATCAGTGTGGTAAAACCTTTGCATATAGCAATAGTCTTCACAAGCATGAAAGAACTCACACTGGAGAGAAACCCTATGAATGTAATCATTGTGGTAAAGCCTTTACATGTCATAGTACCCTGCAAATACATGAAAGAATTCATACTGGAGAGAAACCATATAAATGCAGTCAATGTGGTAAAACGTTTGCACGTAACAGCCATGTGAAAATTCATGAAAGAATTCATACTGGAGAGAAACCCTATAAATGTAATCAATGTAGCAAAGCCTTTGCATATCACAGTCATCTTCAAAGGCATGAAAGAACTCATACTGGAGAGAAACCTTATAAATGTAATCAATGTAGTAAAGTCTTTGCATATAGCAGTAGTCTTAGACTACATCAAACAAGTCATACTGGAGAGAAACCTTATAAATGTAACCAATGTGGTAAAGCCTTTGCCTGTTCCAGCTATCTTCAAATACATGAAAGAATTCATACTGGAGAAAAACCCTTTCAATGTAAGCATTGTTGTAAAATGTTTTCATATCGCAGTAGTCTTCACATGCATGAAAAAAATCATACTGGAGAGAAACTCTTTGAATGTAAAAGATGTGGTATATCCTTTGCATATCTTGATGCTCTTCAAAAGCATGAAAGAATGCATACTGATAAAAACGAAAATTCCCCTGAAGGCTAATAAATGAGGTATAGCATTTCAAACTATGTTCATTTTCTCCACCGAGTTCTCTCACTGGTGCTTGAGTAACAGTACAACTATTACATCATTAAAATGTTGTCTCCTTTTCAAAATGACAATTCATATTGTCATCTAAGAATAAAGGAACCCATTGTCTCATGACAATTTAAATAGCAAAATCTATGTGTAAATCAAATTGTTATTTATGTTGTCATTTGTTTATATTACATAAGTTTATGCTAAGGAAAATAGACTTGTTCTTAACATTTTCTCAGAATCATAAATGAATACTAGAGAATTATCTCAGGGATTGAAGGTAGTTGCTGCTAAGCTTGTTAACCTGACTTCATTCTCTTGGATAGCAACATGGATACTCATGCAAGTTTTTCTCTGAATAATATACTTGGGTTTTATGCATACCAACACACCAGACTGTAACATTGAAACTGAAATAAAGCCAATGAGTTCTCTCACCAGTTTAGGGCACTTGCTGCCAAATTTAACTAGATTGATGTGATCTCTATTTTGCACATACAGAAACTAGAGAATAGACATATGTAAATTGTTCACTAACTAGCATACACACACAGTTTAGAAATTTTAAAAAGATGAAATTTACAAAGCAAATAAATTAACCAAAATATTGAGAACATATGACATTATTTATCTGTTGTACTTAATACATTGTAAAATTCCAAGAAGTATTGCTGTTTAAAACAGTGAAGGTTCCTGTTTAAATCTTACATTATCCTTTCATTCTCTACATCAAAGGTAGGTCATTTTAAAAACATATGTGATCTAGATGGAATGGTACATACATGTAGTGAATCATGTATAGAGATGTCTGATGAAACGATCCATATTGCAATAAATTGAATTGAATTACAAATTGAATTGTAAAGCAATGTAAGTCATGTGTAATTAAAGAACCTGAGTAGGTAAAACTCAGTGCATTAAACTCATGTGCATTAAAGAACCTGAGTAGGTAAAACTCAGTGAAGCTTCTCTAGAAATCAGGGCACCCTTATCTACTTTTGTGGCGTCTATAAATACTACTTGTGCAGAGAGTATCTGCTGAAGCATGTTTTCATGCAAATTAGTAGGTTCACTTTAAGGGAAGTGATTATCAACTTGAAAGGGATATGTGGGAAAAGCCAGTGCTACATCATCTTAAGCATTCATTAAAATTTGCAGCTGTTTTTATCATAAGGAATAAAATTTTTCTATTGGTTCTTGACCAAATAATTGTTTTGTCTGAGACCTGCCCAAAATTATCAATCCAGAAACCACAGGCTAATATAGAATGCAAACCTTTTTTTGGACTATCAATTCTATTGGTCTGTTATCACAGAGCAATTCCATAGCAAAGCTGTGAGGAAGGATAGCTAATAGTACAGGGACAGTATAGGAATACAAGATATGCTGAACTTGAGTATTCCTAAGTGCATTTTCGTCCTGCTTTAATATACACATTTAATGTATACATGCAGGTTCAGTGCATTCTGTAGGAGATGAAGCATTGGGATTCCCCTTAAGAACATCAAATAAAGGTTGCAGATGTGCTGTGGGAATTTTTAACATAGGTCTAACCCAGTTCAAGTCCCCTAGCTGTTTTTGGAAATTATTTGAGATTTTCAGATGTCTTTTCTAAACTCTACTCATTTAGGAATGACTACTGAAGGCATTGTCAATTTTTTTTATAGAAGATTGGAATAATACATTGTTTTCTATTGGGTGGCAGCTATAATGAATCATAGTAGATTAATCCAATTTTACTTCAATAAATAACTCTTCTTGAATTTTATTATTTTTAGCCAAAACAAAATATCATCCATATAATGTATAATAAAAGCTAGGGGATATAACACTCTAGCTCTTTTCAAAGCAGTAGCAACAAGTTTTTAACACCAAATTAGGGCTATTTGTCATTCCTTATGGTAAAACATTCCAAAGACATCTTTCCACTGATTCAGGAAAAAAAAAAAAAAGTACACTGAACGCAAATCATTTATAGTATAATAAATAGGTCATGCCTTAGGAATAATAACAGCTGCTGAAGCCTGGTTGTAAAGGTCTCATTAATTCTGTGGTAGCATTTACTTGATAAAGATCCTGCAGCAAAAACCATTTTCCTCACCTTAATCATCAAAATAGGAGAATTACATCAACTGTCAGATTCTTTTATCTGCTCTTTTTCCAGATGTTCCAAGAGTAATGGCTGGCAGACTAGTGTCTTTTATTTTTTTTATGGGGCCACTTACACACCCAGATGGGATTGTCAGAAAGCCAGGTTACAGAATTATCATGATACTCTTCAGCAGCTCCTAGCAAAAATACCCCAAATCTTGTCTGTTAGATTTTAGAATAGGATTTCAAAATTTAGTTATTTCTTGAAGTCTTTTCTCAAACTATTTCCAGAAGTTGATCCTTGTAAGAATATCATCTGTTCAGCTAGGGTATTAGGCACAAACAGATAACATGCCTAGGCTTTAAAGAACATCTCCTCATAAATTAACTGCTAGCTTTTGCAGCACATATGCCTGGAAAGAACCTGATCTACCCTCATCAGTTTTCCAATTAAGAATTTTGGAACTTTTTGAGGCCCGTGGGAAACTCCTACTCCTCAGAGCTCTGCTTTAGTACCATGAATAGGACAGTGGGAAGGCCACATTGATAGGAAAGAAGTGAAACATTAACACCAATGTCTGGCAATCACTCAAATTTCTTACCAACTATCCATAGAGGCCTGGTGGGTCCCTCTTTAGTTATTCCATCCAGTACACATCTGAGGATCCAAAAACATTTTGTGCCACATTCCTGAGCAGACTTTACCCAACTAAACATTGTTCAATAATAGTTAAACAATACATTGTCCTTTTCCTAAAGTTTGGATGCCAAGAGGTTTGGAAGCCATAGCTTTAATTTCACTAATATAATCCCATTCCTGGAGAAGTCTGCAAGCCCCTTATGGTCACACTACTTTTGCCTGTTATCAACTAAGACACTCCTTGTGGCAAAAGGCCCAAATATCCCAGCAGGCATGGCCTGGACCTCTATTTCTTGTGTTAATATGTATCTGGAGTTGAGACTGAAGTCATGTCTGGAGCTGTATAAGGTTTTCCTGGAAAGTTTTGGTGCATGAGAGTTGGGCACTAACAATGGCTGTTGGGTTGACATTTACTTCTGAAGATAAGTGTGAGGCCTTCATCCAGATTCCATGAAAAAATACAAATACAAGTAAATAAATAAAAGGCCATTCTTCACTGCCACTGAGGGATCTACATTCATTTCCCCAACAATTTCTTTGTTTATAGTAAGAGCGTAAACCTGGAAAGTTAGCCATCAAGACCTGAGCTTTGTAGACATTGCCAGTTAAAATGTCCAGAATGACCATATTTAAAAATCTAATACCATTTTTGTTAATTTTTTTCCCTTGTTGGATGGCTGCCAGTGATTGAGGCACCTTTTGGCATTGGAGTGCAGTGGACAGACTTGTAAATATGAAAGCCAATATCAACATCGAAGCAGATGTGATCAATATCTTTTTTTTTTCTTAAAAGGGTGGATGACAGTCTGGCATGCAGCATTAGCATTCTCATATACCAGTTGTTTAACAATTCCCATTTCACATCCCATCAACCACCAGGCTGTTGACTGCCTGCAAAAAATAGAGTGAACACAGTTCAGGAATTGAGTCATGTGAGAATTCTGTGGGGCAGTGGACCATACCACCAGACATATCTGGTAAGATAAAGTTCAGAACCCTGATAAAACTCATAATTGAGAGTGGCAGGAGTTCAGACTAGCTCCCGACTAGATTGCTGTTCTGAAGTACAAGACCATAACACTCCACTAAGAGGACTATGGCAAACGGTCATGTAGCATAGAGCCTAGAGTCCATGTTATTCTAGGGGCCTGGGTGTTTAGCCAATGAGCATCCCTTCCTAGGCATCCATTCCGGCAAAAGGTATTTCCACCCTGAGAAAGTCATATCTATCTTTATCCACCATGAATAAAACAGTTTGGACAAGCAATGACTGTTTCCATAAAGGACCGCTGTGGGGGAAGACCTTCATTATACAGAGTCATCTCCCACAGAAGGCCCCTCTGAACTCCTGGAACTCACTCTGATCTAAGCCAGATTTCCCCCACTCCAGGCTCATTGAAGTCCATGGCCCTCATTTTCAACACCTCACCATGTCTGGGTGCCCAGGAGTTTGAAAACCACAGCCTCTGTCCAAGTCCCAGCCATTTCTCACCCAGAGAAACATGGGCTTGTATTCTTATCTTAGACTGTGTTTTGTTGTTTTGTTTGTTTGTTTGTTTTTGCCTCCCCTTAACAGCATGTTGACATCCCATGAGCCCCACATCCCAGCTGAGGGGCAGAATGCAGAACCAGAGAATTCTTTTGAAAGTACCACAAGAAAACAAGACAAGTTTCTTTGATCTCAGTTTCTTCAAAATAGGGAATTGTTCTTATATTGTGTTTTTGTGCTTCTCTCAGGTATGGCAAATAGAAATCTGGTTACATAAAATTATTCATTATTACTTGCTGATATTATTAAATTAAATGTTTGAAGAATCCTTTATGTGTGTCCTGTAATGGCACAGAGCTTGAACTCATGAGCTTTCTTAATCTGTGGAGCATAAATTATCTGTAGCCCTGCATAAGGTTGTCTATTGAATGAGTTTTTGTCCACGTCACTGACCAGTTTAGTTTTCCCAGGTCCTACTGCATCTAGTGCAGTGATAGAAGTGTGCCATTACTACTTGAAAACATTTTTTAAAGATAAGTTCTTATGTACTCCCGTGGTTTTTAAAGTATAGCTGTGATGTCTACATAAGGTAGTGTCAATAATGAGTAAATGGTGAGTTTTAGTTGTGTAAATTGTATCTCAATAAGGTTGACTTAATTACAATGAAAATCCAAGTCCTGGCCTTAAGAGTGTTAGTAAAAGTAAGGGCTTTAACTCGAAAAGAATGGAATCCTGTTACTTGGAATGAGGAATGTGTGGAAGGACCCAATTGAAGCTGAGAACTTTGAGCCCTCAGAGTCTCATGGGTTTTTTTCTGCCTAAAAACCATGAAATAATACTCTCATTCACACACCTTGATATATTACCCTTTTCACAATTGACTAAGGAGATTAATCCTTGAATAGATCTCATCCAGGGCCTAGAGAAAGAAATAGCCAATAGTTATCTATACACAGGGCTTGAATATAAATTGGGAGATAAAAGGTGACCCTTAGGGAAAAAATAAAACAGTATTGTACTGTCTAGAATTTCTTCATAGGTGGGCGGGTACTTACAAATTTTCCTAGGTTGTCTAACTCCACTTGCAGATGCACCTAAACACATTGAAGGGATTGGTCACACCAAGTCTATCCAGGAAAGGTCTCATTCTAGGCATTTATAACTACTTTCACCCACTGTATAAAGATATCTCAAAAGTAATTCCAGCATCATAAATTTATTAGGGATTTCATAGCACAGTTTTGCTAGATGTTGTAAAGATCAATTTGATGATGTTTTGCTATGTATTTCTTGCTGCTTTATATCTGGTTACAACTATTAAAAACCAAAG
The DNA here is from genome assembly GCA_019843965.1 of Rhynchomys soricoides. Lineage (NCBI taxonomy): Eukaryota > Metazoa > Chordata > Mammalia > Rodentia > Muridae > Rhynchomys > Rhynchomys soricoides. Next base: position 56,235 of record JADRCH010000372.1, on the reverse strand, counting down.
CCATGGTTATGGTAGAAATACCATGTAATATGTGAAAACTGTCTAGCATTTTCTCTGACTTTTAGTTTTAAAAGTACGTACCAAACAAATATTAATTTATTGCCTTATCACATATATGTACTTTCTATTCAGCTTTTATCAAATTTCTGTTGTACAATACCATCCTAAGCCAAACAATTCAAATCTTCTAAGTTCAGTAATGCCTACTTACAAGAGATGCCCAGCACTGGGTTTGTTGACTGTTAATGTTCTTTTAAAGAAGAATCATGTAAGCAGGGTCACTGAACCATTGTTCTTCATGTCCAGCCTCTCCCACCCATCTAATTGTATACAATTCTGCCCTTACAGTCATAACCTTGTGGGTTTGAGGAGGATATAGGCTATAGAGGATGGAATAACAAGTGAGAATGCAGGTTCCCCTTATGCTATTATGGGGAAGCCAATATACAGACTGAGGGAAGATGTTCCTATGTGATTGCTTTTGGATATACACACTCCAGCTATCCTCAGTAAGGAGATGCAATAACGTTACTGATTTTGTAGGGTGGACTTGGGTAAAGTGTAGTGCCAGTGAAATGTTAGTGATCCCTCCCAAAAAACAGATAGGAGCAGATCTTATGCAACTCTCAGCAGGTCTTTATTCTATTCGAGCTAGCTCGGGCCACTCCAACACACTACCATCACACAGAACAGTTTTGGTGGTGGGGGAGCCCAAATGTTTATTGAGGAAAGACTTTACAGTAAGCAGCAAGTGTGTATGGGGGCGGGGGGTGAGTGTACAAGCATCTAATTGGAAAGTTATTGTGGCCTTTAATATAATTGGCTGGTGCTGGGAGTCATATCATAAACTTAATTTCTGCTCCCCTCTGCAATGATGGTCATTAGGCAGGGGCTGGCTTGTAACCTGGGGGTACAGGTTTGTTGGGGAATAACATGGAGATGCTGGTCTTGCTGAAGATTAGCCTAGAGTCTGGAGCTAGGCTTGGGTTTTGTTGGGGGGCCAACTTGGAGACTAATGCTAGGTACCAGCCTGTTAGTTTACCTGAATTCAAACTTAAGTCAGGTTCTCAAAAATGGAGTCTGAACTTAAAAGATTTGGCCTCTCAGAAGCTGTGTTTTCACATATCATTGGAAGTTTATGAGAAGGGAATAGAAATTGCTTTATTCGTCCCCCAATAAAAATATCAAAAAAACATACTAAATGTATTTGTTAATGTTCCTATGTCTCATGGCAGTAAGGAAAAGAACCAGTAAGTAAAAGGAAATGCTACAAAAATCTGAATATGAAAATGTCTTAGTAATTAAGAGTATAGTTATACGAAGATGAAAATGGCTGGATGTTTCCAGAATGAAAAAGCTAGAAGACTTTTGCAAGTTATGAAGTTCTGAGTCAGTCATTTAAGGAACATTAAGAATGACACTTACTCTTAGCCCTCTGGGCCATACCAAGCTGCCCTGAGCAGCCTGCAATTCTAGGGGGACCTCCATTCTCCCGTCACTTCTCTACCTACCTTCATCTGACCTCAGGCTCCTGAACCATATAGAACTGCAGGTCCAGCACCATACAGCCCAAGGATATCCATCAGGGGCGTTCCACATCAGGACTATCCAGGGAATAGCCTCCCAATACCTACAACAACAAGAATATCAAGGGAACAAAATCATCCAGATGGCTAAAGGCCCTTGAAAGAACATGATCAACAAGAGCCAGGGCAACATGACACCTCCAAAGCACAGTTACCCCACTACACCAAGCCCTGGATGTGCTAACACAACTGAAACACAGGAAAATGACCTTAAATCCAATTTTATAAAGGCAATAGAGGCTAGAGGCCTTTAAAAAGCAAATAAACAAATCCCTTAAAGAAATATAGAAAAATACAATTAGAGGTCTTTAAAGAGGAAAATTTAAAATCCCTTAAAGAAATACAGAAAAGTACAATTTAACAGGTGAAGGAAATAAACTGTGCAGGACCTGGAAGCAGAAATCGAAGCAATAAAGAAAACAAAAACTAAGGAAATCCTGGAGATGGAAAACATAGGGAAGAGAACAGGAACAACTGAGAGAATCTCAGTCATAGAAGATACAATAGAAGAATTTGATACATCAAAGAAAATGTTGAACCTAAAAAATCCCTGACACAAAACATCCAAGAAATCTGGGATATTATGAAAAGACCTAACTTAAGAATAATAGGAAAAGAAAAAGGTGAAGACTCCCAGATCCGAGGCCCAGAAAATATTATCAACAAAATAATAGAAGAAATCTTTCCCAACCTAAAGAAGGAGATGCCTATACACATACAAGATGCTTATAGTACACCAACTGGACTAGACCAGAAAAGAAAAACCTCCAGGCACATGATAATACACCATCTCTACAGGACAAAGAATATTAAAAGAGGTAAGGGGGAAAGGCCAGGTAACATACAAAGGCAGACCTATCAGAATTATGCCCCCAATTTCTCAACAGAAACTCTAAAACCTAGGAGGGCTGGAAAGATATCCTGCAACCTCTTAAAACCACAGGTTCTAACCTAGACTACTATAACCAGCAAAACTCTGAATCACCATGAAGGGAGAAGAAAACATACTTCAAGACAAATCCAAAGTTAATACCTATCCACAAATCTAGTCCTACAGAAAATACTAGAGAAAAAAAAACTCCAACACAAGAAAACACAGGAAGTAATTCCATACCAGCAAAAACAAGGAAATGGCACACAAACACACACATATACACACTAACACCACCAACATCAAAATAACAGGAAATAACAATCATTAAGTCATTAATATCTCTCAACATCAATGGACTTAATTCCCCAATAAAAAGACATAGACTAACAATGGATGTGCAAATAAGATTCCTATTGATATGTTTATAACAAGATAAAAAGAGGGGGATATGTTCTATGGAGGTATAGTCAGGTATGGGGGAAGGGGGTGCTTCGATGGGCCCATGCTGAGGCATCCCTTTGCCCTGAGGGACCAGACACATGATGGTATAGTATAGAATCGAGTTTATTAAGGGCATGGGGAAGGGAGGGGTAAGAGGAGTAGTGGAGAAGAGGTCAGCCATGAGCATGTGGAGAGGGGGGAAGGGAATAGGAGAAAGGGGGGAAGGGAAGAGCAAAAGAGCAAGATAGAGAAGGGGGCAAGCAGCCCCTTTTATAATGGGTCAGGCTTACCTGGCTGTTGCCAGGTAACTGTGGGGCAGAGCTTAGAATGTTAACACCTATCATTATGCTGCATACTAGAAACACACCTCAGCCATAAGGATAGACATTATCTCAGATTAAAGGGCTGGAAAAAAAGTTTTCTAAGCAAATGGACCCAAACTCAAGCTGGAGTAGACATCTTACTGTCTAATAAAATAGTTTCTACAAAAATTAATCAAAAAAGACAGGGAAGGACACTTCTTATTCATTAAAGGAAAAGTCTACCAAGATGATATCTCAATTCTGAACATCTGTGCTCCAAACATAAGGGTACTCACATTTGCAAAAGAAACATTATTAAAGCTTAAATTGCACATTGAACCCCACATATTAATAGTGGGAGACTTCAACAACCTACTTTCATCAATTGACAGAACACCCAGACAAAAACTAAACAGAGAAATAATGTCATTCTAGGTACAAGCTGTATTAGAACACAAAAATCTTCAGTCATATTTGCAACCAGGCCATGAATGCATGGGGTAAGCCCCTAGATACAAGCACCAAGCATTCTCTGGGGGCATCATATATCCTGCAACAGTAGGGATTACAGTGCAGTTGCAGAGGTGGGAATAGGCTAGGGTACCTTATTTTCAATGCAGAATCCCTGCCCTGTTATTGACTGTAGGATAAGCTTACCTCTATCTGGTTGCTGCCTTCTACACTGAGTACTATCTTGTCGGGAGCCAAACCCATGAAATTATCCTTTGTTCTGTGAAGCCTAGTCAGTTAAAGTGTAAGGTTAGGAAAGGACAGGGCGTTTGCAGTCTCGGTCTTGAAATAGCATCTGGTATTTCCTGAAAACCCGATTAAGATAATGGGTTGGCCTTGGGCCATGTGTAACCTTCCCACTTGCCTGTCTTTTTAAGCTGCTGTCCTGAAATAAACCTCGAGAGCTTGATCAGATTGCACGACTTGCTCTCCTTCTTTGTGTCTCTTGTCCTCCATTCTTTCACTCCCTCTCCAGGTTCTCACTGAACCCTTGCAGGCCAGGGCACTATCTGTGGTCTGTGAATAGTCTCCAGGGGTAGAGTTTCCTTCATAGTAGAGGGCTGAGCATTTAAGCATAACTGACAATCCTGTGTTAACTCCTCCTCTGGGCTGGAGGAGTTAAAAGCCTGGAAATTGGCTTCTAATAATTGCTGGGGTCCTAACCCAGTAATGGGGTAGGTAATGCAGGAAGTAGAATGTTTTTAGGAAGAAGTTGGTTAGATGAAGTGAGATCTTGCTGGGGTGAAAGGGTGGTGGGTCCTGATGAGGGAGTGATGGTGGGCAGAGGCAGAGGTTGGGGGGAGGGTTCAGCTTTGCTGACACCTAGTTGGGGTCTAAGGGAACCATGGGTCTCACAAGGCTACATTGGAGCAATTGGACAGTACATAAGAGTCCCAGATCACAGCCAGAGATGTAAAGTCTTAGTCTCCATGTCTTACCAGCAATCTAATCGGCCTTCTTGCCAGCTGCTATGAACCTGATGATAAGACTATTGTATCTCCCCCGGGGGTACCTAGATAGTAAGGGGGCTCAAAACAAGATCTGCAAGTCTCTCTCCTAGGAGTCTGGATGTCCTTACTTATGCAGAACCTGGCTTGAATGTCTGTGTATTTCACAGTGATGAGGTCATCTTTGATGAGGGGCTTCCAGCTTATCCACCCAGCAGATTCACATCTCCATATACCACACAGAAAAAGGACTCTGGACCTCCACATTTGGTTCACTGGCTCCGATCCCAAGAGTGCCCCAGGCAGGCATAAAAGGTCTGAGATGGTGTGTTCCTTCTGGACCCAGGTGAGTTGCAACTATAACCAGGAAAGGGCTGTTGACCTGAGGGGTCCCATCTCTCATCCACTAAGTCGAAAAGGTATACATGAAGATCAGGAAACCAGGTGCCCAGGGTAGCCTAGTGGGAGGTAAAGTTGGCTATCTTACCCACTGAAGCATTACCAACCTGCCAGGTTAGATTCAGGGGATGGTGTGGGTCAGCGGCTGCTGCAATCAAGTGTGAGCAGCAAGCAAGCAGGATCAAGAATTCTGGAGTCACAGTTTCAGTGGGTCAACAGGGTGTGGGGTGACCTTCCATTGTTCTTGTGGTGGTTTGTCTGCAAATCTCTTCCGCTAAAACCCCAACTGTTGGATCATCTCTCTCCTGGCAGGCTTAACATGGGAGTAGTGCATCCATGTGTCCACCATAACAGCCATCAGGATGGTCAGGATCACAGTGTAGGTTCCTTTCCAGTGTGGTTCTAGAGTCTTGTAGTCATGTGTCTTAATCCAGACTTCATCAACTGGTTCAAAGCAATGAAGATTAGGAGGGAGTGCAGACCCATAGATTTGGCAGATGCTTGGCTATATTTACTTTTGCATCCTGTGACAAGCCTGCATTGCCTCCAGAAATCTCTGATGGTCATATTCTGCAAGAATTTCAGATTGAAGGTTAAGTAGGAGGTGAGGAGGTCTCCCATATAATATCTCAAAAGTAGTCAATCCCAAAATATAGAGGGTTTTTCTAGCTTTTATAAGGTATAGGTTAGAAGATCCACCCAGTCTCCACCAGTTTCTAGAGTTAATTTAGTTAAGGTCTCTTTTAGGGTCCAATTCATCCTTTCTACCTGTCCTGAACTCTAGGAATGATAAGCACAATGTAGTTTCCAATATGTCCCCAGTATCTTAACAAGTGACAGTGTTACCTGAGAGACAAAAGCCAGTTCATTGTCAAAGCCCAGCAAAGAGGGCCATCCATACCTGGGAATGATGTCCTCCAGTAATTTCTTGGCCACCACAGTGGTGGTCTCCTTCTTAGTAGGGAATGCCTCTACCTAATCTGAAAATGTATCTACAAAGACTAGGAGGTATATATATCCATACAGACCTGGCTTGTTCTCAGTGTAGTCTATTTCCCAGTTTGTAACTGGCCTTTGTCCTCATAGCCTAGTTCCTTGGTTTCCTTGCCCCATGGTTAGGGGGTTTACTGTCTTTCAGGCTGGGCAGTGAGAAATGACTTCATCTATTCAGGGTCCTAGGTGAAAGATTTTATATTTGGCACTCCTCAGCAGTTCTTTGAGTTTCCTATGACCCAGGTGGGTATTCTGATGAATCTGATGTATAAGCTGTCTATAAAATTCTGAAGGAAGGATCACAGGCCCATCCACTGTATGGAGCCATCCTTCTTTCTAATAAAGTCCTTGACATTTTTTTTTAAATCCCTTTTGTATTATGGGCTGTAATGCAGAGGCTGGGGAAGCTCTGAAGGGACTCAAGCTACCATGGCTCTGGTTGTGGAAAAAATGAAGCCTCTTTTGCAGCCATTATTGGCTAGTCTGTTTCCTCTTGCCCTCTCATCCATGCCCTTTTGATGTCCTGGACAGTGAACAATGGCTACCTTGAGGAGAAGCCATAATGCTTCTAACAGGACCAAGATCTCATCATTATTTTTAATAGCCTTTCCCTCTGCTGTGAGTAATCCATTTCTTTATATGTGAGTCCATGTTCATGAGCTATAGTGAAAGCATATAGGCTGTCCACGTATATGTTAACAATTTTACCTCTTGCCAATTCCAAGGCCTTTATCAAGGTGATTAATTCAGCTTTCTGAGCTGAAGTCCCAGGTGGTAGAGCTAAGGCCTATATTATGAAATCAAGAACCACCACCAGTGCACCCACTTACCTGATTCCATCTTTTATGAAGCCTCTCCCATCCATAAAATAAGTCACTTCTGCATCTGGCCAAGGGATGTCCATTAGGTCTTGTCTCAGATTCTGGATGTGAGTAGTCATGCATGACATCCAGGTCTGGGTTTTGGAAGCAGAGTAGCCAGTTCAGGGCGGAGGCAGGGTGATATCAATATGGGGTGGGTTTAGGAGCAAGGATTGATGGTGCATTAAATGGGCATTAGGTATCTAGCAGTCTGGAAGGTTTTTGAGAACTCCCTCAATGACATGAGGGGTGGTTAAAATCAGTTCTTGTTCCATAGAGATTTTATCAGCATCCTTGACCAGCAAAGCAGTGGCTGCCATGATGCATAGGCAGGCTGGCCACTCCGATTGTTAAAACTTTTTCAGCTATTGCCAGGAGCCCAGTCATGTGCTTAACTTCAAATCCTTCCAGTTGCTGGAGTTTTCAGCAGATGTCTGGTGCCACTTGATTGGTGAATCACAGCAGATTGGTTCTCCCTTGCCTCTGGGAACAGAGGTGTATAGGTGTGATAGGCTTCCAATAATCTCTTGAGAAATGAGAAATGTCCCTAGAGTTTCTTCCTTAACTTTGTATAACCTGTCCTACCTTAGACAAATTTGTGGGCCTTCTAGCAGCCTCTTGGAGATCCCTCATCAGATCCAGCAGTAGACCTTCAGTTTTTCTCACCCATAGGGCTGTTTGGATCCCGGTGGACCAAGGGAAAAGCTGCATCAATATCAGCTTGTACAGTTGTAGACTGGCCATTGGCACCCAGAATCAATTTCACTCGCTCTCATTCTTCAGTCGTGAAGTGTACCCACAAAAAGAAGCTGACAGTTGTCCCAGGTGGGCTCATGAGTAACCATTACAGTCTAGTATATCTATGAGGGCAGTGAGTTTCTCTGAGAACTTAGAGTTCTGCATCTTCCAGTTGTATAGATCACTAGTGGAAATGGGAATGTGGGTCCTATATTGTCTGCCTTGTCCATCAGGGAAGCCAGTCACTTGCAGGGACAGTGCAATCATGGTTGAATCTGCATGCCTTGCCATGCAGGCTCGTGTGTTTGTGTGTGTGTGTGTGTGTGTGTGTGTGTGTGTGTGTGTATGTGTGTGTGTGTGTGTGTCCCCTTCCTCTCCTGGGCTTTTGGGCCTGTCCCAGACTTCCTCCCCTGGCAGAGATTGGCAGGCAGAGATTGACAGGTGACCTGTGCCCCAACTCCCAGGCAACCAATGCCCTGCGGGCAGGTGAGTAGGAGGGGGCACCAGCTCAGCAGGACTGGGTGCTGGTCGCAGCTGGATGAAACACCGCTGCCTCCTCCACTACTCCTGCTCTGCTGGTTGCAGGGCACGCATCTCCTGCACACAGACAGAGAGTACTGCTCAGGGCAGGGACCATGTCGATCCAGGTATGCAAGGGCCCCAAGTTCACAGCTGTGACCACAGCAGTGAGAGCTGCTTTGTCAGTGGCCCAGATTCTTTGCTGACTTGCCTATCTGTCCTCTTGCACTAAGCACTATGCTGCTGAGCCAAGCTGGGGCTCTAAACTGGGATATGGCCCTGGGGGGCAGCCTGAACTGGACCCCAAGGGCACATTGCTAGGGGTGTTCTCCCCCTCACTCTGTCCCAAGGGCGAGAGGGTGGGGTCCCAGGCAGTGGTAGTGTTGGGCCCCATTTTGACCCTGGTCATTTGGGACTTGAGGACAAACCTGAGCCTGGCTCCAGTTCTGAGACCTATCTCAGTCACTTCCATATAGGGATGACTCAGCAAGACCTGTTTGGCCCTCCCTGTGCCCTGTTGTTGCTGATGTGGAGCTTTGCTATTGGCCCTGTCAGTTACCCATTCTCCTTCCCCACCTCCTACCTCACCTCTCTGCATACCTAAGTGCCTAACCCCTTTACCTTCTCTATGTAAGTGAGAGGTTGATACAATAAAGTTAAGTTCCTGCTTCGACAAGACTGCTGGTCTGGTGTGTTTATATTGGGCCATAGACACTCGGCATCCCACTCAGCCCAGGACAGACTCGGCTGGTCCGGATTCCTTCCTGTCGCCTGCTCCTGCTAGCAAGGAGCCAACATAGACCTGCGCCTGAGAGTGAGCCTGAGCTCTCTCTGAAGAGGACTCTGAGGACAGTCTCTGCCCTAAAGGAAAGAATAGCATCTGGGCATTTAGTCAGGGAAGACAGGCTCAAGACTGTGGACTGGATTCTTGTTGACTTGCAACCAAGCTATGTCTGGGCCTGCCTTTGGACAGAGACCTATATATTTGTGTGGACTTGTATTCTCCCAGTCATTTGCTTCCCCATCTTTATGGAGTGGTAGTAAGAGTTACAAGCCTACCTGGGCAAGGCAGGGCAATGTGTTAACTGGAATTTCACTCAACATTAATTTGAGGCTCTAGAAGTGCTCTTGTTTGCTAGAGTTGGACTCTGTAAAAGTAAGTTTTATTTGCCAGATTCAACTGTTGTCTCTGAAGCTTACTACCTCCATCTGCTAACCTAGGTCTAGTCCTGGAAGCTTCTAGCCTCTGTACAATATAATCTACGCCTAGAACATTTTCAGTGTCTGAGACTTATTTTTGAATAAGCTCACTCTTTCTTGTTCTTTCTAAACTCTTGCTGACTTGTTCAACTCTGGTTCAAACTCCTCTCTGAGCTGACTGGTTCAATCCAGTTTCTTTGCTTGGCCTCAAACTAACTCTAGCAATCTGCTCTAATCTTCTGGCTCCTGTGGAGAGCCTTTTGGGACTGCTTGTTTGGCAAGAACCTGATATTTTGACCAAGGGCAAAAACAGGCTTTAGGCAGAAATCTGACTTTAGGCCAAGGACAAGGAAGTAAGCTCAAGAAAGAATCTAATCTCATGCTAGAACAGGGAAGTAAGCGCATGCAGGAATTTATTTTTAGGCAAGGACAAGGAAGTAAGTTCAGGTAGGAATCCTAATCTTAGGGTAGAACAAAGAAGTAGGCTTCAGGCATGAATATGACTTTGGGCTAGGACAGGGAAGTAGGCACAGGTATTTTGGTCATCCTGATAAGCCTTCAAAAATATTGATCATGGGAATCATCACAGGACTTTGTTTACTGACTTGTTTGTTCCTTGTTTATTGTATTGCTTGTTCCTCAACCTAGAACTTACCTTATTGCTTGCATGTAATTAAAATGATATAAAAGCAGATTGGAAAAATGTAAACCTGCCTTCAGTCTTAGAATTGACTGAGGCCATGCTACAGATTTGCCTAATTGTCTCTTTCTTTTCAATCCTCACTCCTGCTCTAGACAACCTGTTGACTGACTGGGTGGGCTTGGTCAGGCTCCTTCTGTGTCTTTACCTGTGTTTAGCTTGCTCTTTCTTCAACCTGTCTCTGTACAACTGTTCTGGTAAAACTGTCTCCACAAACTGACTGCTGTGAACTCAGCTCCACTGCCTGCCTCTCAACTCACCGATTCAACCAAATTGACTCAATAGAACTGACTAGAACTCAGAGATCTGCTTGCCTCTGTCTCCTGAGTGCTGGGATTAAAGGCCTGTCTGTGTCTAGTTGGATCACACAGACCTAGGAGGTCTTTGGATATGATCTCTTGCCAGAGCAGCCATATTCTAAAGAAATATTCGTCTACATCTTTTAAAAAATTTATTCTACATATTTGAGAAGCATTTATCTGCAGATAAAACAACAGATGTTTAATCCTGTAAGAAGATGACTCTGATGTATGTATATACCATGCTTTGAGGTCAGACACAGCTCTCTGTGTTTCATGATGGTTTCACCACTGCCTCAGCATCCATGTCAAGTTTAACATGGAAGAAACTCAGGCTGAAAGAAGTTATGTGGCTTGCCAGAGTCCCTGGCTAATGAATGGCAGATCCTGAACCAGAACCCAGATCTTTCAATGCCCCAACATCTAGGATCTACAGCCTTCCCTGGTGCACAGGACATGTTCCCTTCCAAAGAAAGTTTCTGGGGCCTGTGCACTATGAAAGACTAGCAAAGGGGGTTCTTGGAAAAATACTGCCTCTACCTTAGGTGCCTTTTGTTTTTGTGGCCTCCGAACAAACCTCCCTAACCATAAAGGTGAGGATTTCAGGGCCTGGAGAAGCAGCCCTGAGTGTTCTGGGTTTGTTTTTATAGTTCAGAGGAACAATAAAACATGAAATTGAGAGGGGGGAGGGAGAGAGAGAGAGAGAGAATCCCATGAACCAGAAAACAGAATCTCTGGCCTGGGTGCAAGCCTAACCTTCCAATGAAAATGGGTCAATGTTTTGGCTAAGGAACAATCCCAATGAAGCAGGAGACTTGGCTTAAAACATGCTAATGAAACAGACGCAATAATTATTGCTTTTGTACTCACCTCTTGACTCAGGATCACCGCATCAATTAAGACTAAACAGGTACTCCTTCCATACTGCAGCTTCTCACTCCAACATAGGACATAGTGACAATATCTTAATGAGTTTGAATAAAACACTTTACAAAATTTTTTTTTAAAAAAATATGAGTCTTTTCCATTAAATAGTATTTTAACTTGTTTCTTGATCAAGGAATTCAAATCTTTTTAATCTCTCCACCCAATAAAACCTTTGTTTACTCAGAGATCCATTTCTCTATGGTAGGAATTTGATGACCTGGAACATAGACTTTTTTCTTCTTAGAGCAGTGCCTCTCTTCCTCTTCTTCCTTCATTTCCTGTACTGCAGTTCTTTCCAGAATACCCACATGAATAAGTCTGAGAAAGACCTAAACCAAATGCTAAAAGATATAGCCACCACCTCCCTTAGAATAAAAACCAAGTGCAGCCTCTGTCTAGGACATAGCCTCTAGATCAAGAGTAAAGTTTGCCTTTTCAGATACTACAATTGGAGTGATAGTCTTTTTCTTTATCACTCCTGAAAATTATTGATCAAACAGAAAACAACTTTTAAGGTTAACTTAACTCCTATTACCTGCCACATAGGCTACTGCACATGAGCTGCAATCTGCCTGATCTGCCTGCCCAACACCATGCATTTCTGGGAAAGAAATGTGGCTCAGAAACTCATAGATAGCAGCACAGTGGACAGAGTAGATTTGCATGTTGGACCCAGAAAGAATCATGGAAAGAAACAACATGCTACTGCTCTCTGGTGTTCCCACTGAAAGGCCTACCCAGAGATCTGCTTTGGCAGGGGTCACGCAGCTAAGTAGGTGAAAAAATATATATGTACGTGTGTGTGTGTGTGTGTGGGTGTGTGGGTGTGTATTCATGACTGCTCCTAGTAATGTTGGAAAAGGTTTATTGTAGATAAAATAGAGAGCATAACTCGAGGCAGAGAAATTTGTAAGAGTACAGAGTGAACATAACCCTGAACCAGGCCATGTGAGGGGTTGGCTGCTCAAGGGAGAGGGAAGAGCCACGAGAGTAAAGAGTGGATGAAAAAGCCAGGTATCCTAAATGGTTGGATTATATAGAGAAGGGCAGCCCAGAACCTGATCTAAAGAAGTCTAGGGTAAGGGATTGGGAATGGCAGCATTACTCCGTAACAGGTGGAGACTGAGATGTTAAGAGAACCTGGCAGCCATGTCTGCTTTGGTATATTAAATACATACCTCAGTTAGCCATTTGTTCTGATTTGAGAACTAACTTCCCACCCTTTTCATTGATAATAATGACAAGTTGTGGTACAATCTTTTCTATGATTACTTTGTACTTTGTGGCATTGTAGTTTGGGACTCATAAAAACTGGAATGCTCTCCATGTTTGGGAAGAGCAGAATGTTTCACTTGATGTCCAGGCCCTGCAGGACCACCTGGGGTTAGAGAAGTGCAGGCCACATTGCAGCAGTCTTTGAGGTTCTTAGGACTAGTGAGTTGCTGGAGCAGTTTGCAGTTGATTTTAAATCTGCTGGCACAGATAGATTAGGAATAGAAGGTAACATTGAGAGGTTTGAAGATACTTTAGTATAAAATAAAACTTTAATCCATAAATGCAGTCCACAGAAAGACTGGGGACTTTACTGGTCCTGTTATAATTTGCAATTATAGACTATTACACTTTATTGTATGACTCGGGTTTTCCAGATAGCTAAAACTTAACAACATGTACAAAAACAACAAAGCTAGATAAATATTACTGTGAACGTGAAGAGACCTTAAGAATATACAAACCTTATTTATCAAGCACATGTTACTTATCTAAGTTTTTCAGAAGCCTGATATTGAAGTTATCAAAGACATAAGTAGTTAGGTATAGATCTCTAAGTCAGCTTTTGTTGATCTGAGTAGACCTTAATAACCTTAACATTTTATCATACAAAACTCCATACCAATCCAAAATACTTTGGGAACCTGCTATTGTCTCCTCAGTATAAATGATAAAGAGAGATCTCAGCAGGACTAAGAAGTTGTATAGGTGCCACCTTAGTTGGTTCATACCATGTGGTCATCTTAATATGGTGAAGTCACATGACAAGTACCCTTTACCCTTAGTAAAAATGGCTGCCAACCATGTAATTGCTATTTAAAATAGTTGTTTTTCACGTTTATTTTTAAGTAAGAGTTGAATTACATATACAGTCAGTTGTAGCAAATTAAGATTACCCAATGAACTTCCAGACAAACCTCGACCACTTGTTTCTTTGTGTGTGTGTGTGTGTGTGTGTGTGTGTGTTTACCTGTTTTTCTCTACTGATATAACAGGTGACTTTCCTCCAGACAGATTTCTAAACAGTAAAAGGTTAAAATACACTGCCTAATATATACCCTTGGGGTGTTTGTTTGTTTGTTTGTTTTTGTTTTTGTTTGTTTGTTTGTTTGTTTGCTAGCTACTGTCATTAAGTTACAATGTGCCCTCTTTATTTGCCAGATACATCTAGAACAAGTAATTAAACAAACACAGGTTGTTTGACTCAGATTATGCTTAAAAGACCTGCTCTCAATCCTGTTAGAAATCTGCTAAATGTTTAAGCTTATGACAGACAGAGGCACCCAAAGTGTAACGGTGACCCCCCCAAGGTCTCTGAGAAGATAATGGGCACAGAAACAAGATTCTGCCTGGATTGTGGTATGATAACCACTAAGAAACATGGTTTCATTGCCTTGCCAGCTGCTTGACCTACACTGTGGGCAAACAGGAAACCCAGAGAATTAATTGTCTCATATTGCCTAAGTTAAGGTGGATCATTTCTCATTTCACACATGTTTACTTCACAGGAAAATGCTTTTCTTCTTCTGGACTTGACAGCCAGACTGACTCCACCCAATTTGCCATGGAGACCACAAGGACCTGGGAACTGTTTATGTAGCGGACTATAGCCCAACTTCTGTCATTTTAATTAATACATCACTCTTAGATTTTAATTGATTCCTCCAAGATTTCTGATGACATTGACAACTAAGTTTGACAGCTAGAAAACAGACCTAGCTCATTACCCCAAGGTAATCCACCACTATATTACCTCATTAGCCAATTTGTTAACTAGTTAAGATTACCAGATCTCTTATTAAAGAGACAGACAGGTTTGCCTTGCTCACAGACTTTATGATAAAGGATACACAAGTTCATATATAAGCTTTCACATATGTAACCTTCTGCTACTTCCTTATCTAAACTCAGTTTCCAGTGACTAAATGCCTCATTGCCTGGAACCAACAGGGTTAGGATTTTTCTTATTAACCTAGGTAAAGCCATTTTGTGTTACAGTTAGGCTTGGAGAGATAGACCTAAATTCCTGTTTCTGATAAGTAACTGAAGGCTTCCCAGAGACCTTGATGTCCCTCTCATGGTTGAGCAATTAAGCAGTGAAGATATATGACCAACAACTAAGCAGTAAAGATATCTGACCAGGTGTCCTCAGTGTGGTTAATTGGCAGATAGTTGCTATATCTTATCTGTATAAGGAATTGCATTTTCAAAGGATTGTATGCCTCAAGGAATTTCCTCCCACCTCTGCTGCATCCCTGCTCTTTGTTATAAATTCTGTGTATGCAATAAAGTGATCAGAGCTTGAACAGAGCTTGCACAGAATTCTGTCTTGCTCCCAAGTTTCTGTGTCTCTTGTCTTTTTCATTCGTCAGTCTCCTCTTTAGGTCCAAGTCGATGAACCCATAGGCCGGGGCACCTCATATTTCCTCTTATTGCTATGTCACTGTCTTAACATTAATTGATATAGTTCTTATAAATTAGCCTAACTCTAATAAAACATTCCACTATATTATACAACTGTATAATCATAGGTTCGAATTTTAAGTTCTCTTTGATTGTCTTTTAACTATGGAGTTAAGGTGTTTCTCATACAAAAACTATATGATCAACTATTTAATCAACTATATTCACAAGGTCAAGGTTTTGAGTTTCCTTTTCTTTCAAATGTAAACTTAAAAGTTGATTCTCATTAACTAAATTTATATATTTTCAGTCTCTTGGAACAAAAGGGAAAAAGTCCTTCTTTTCCTTCTGCTCCATGAAAGGCTTTTGTCTTCCCTAAGCTCATTTTAAAGACTGTTCATGTTGTTAACAAATTTATCTCTTTTGTAAACTTATAAACTACAGAAAACCCACTCAGATCTACCTCTTGTAGACCAAATAGACTTCATCCAGATAAGTACACCTGCCAATCAATAGCCTAAGTTCTCACTTGCTACCTATTCCAGAAAGTGGGAATATTCTCCCATGCCCTGGGATTGGGACTCCCCTCACCCCAACCATTTCAAATGTATTTTCAAATGTACATCAAAGAAAAAAAGTTTTCTCCCAAATGTATGTAACCTTATTCCCTACCTCTAATCTATACATGTGTGTTTCAGCACCTTGTCAAGTCCAGGCATTTATTACATCCAAGACTGCTCCAGAGAAGCAATCCACAGATGCTCTGATCTTCTTTCACAGACAATTCCTATCTATCCACAGATGGTTCCTCAGACCCTGGACAGCAAGGAAACAGCCAACTCTTCTAAGACTGGACCAACATCCCTATACCCATTTTCTTAGGTTTTCCAGAGACACGTTGCCCCAAAGTCAGCAGGAAGTAGCTAAAGATCACAATGACCCTATTCCTGCTCCACCATTACCTCTTTCTAATTTTTCCTTTTTTAATTAAACCAAAATGGGGGGTATGTTGACATTTCTTTTAGGTTCCACCCCACAGTTACCTGGCAACAGTCAGGTATGCCTGACTCAGTATAAAACAGACTGCTCCCCCCCCATTCTCTTCTCTTGCTCTCTTACCTTCTTCCCTCTCTGTCCCTTCTCTCTTCATTCCCCTCCTCCTTTCTCTATGTGCTCATGGCTGGCCTCTCATCATCATCATCATCATCATCATCATCATCATCCTTCTTCCCCCCTACTTTTCTCTGTCTCTACTACCTCCTCAACTCCTCTTCATGCTCTAACTATACTGCCTTGTGACTGGTACCTCAGGGAGAAGGGATGCTTCAGCATAGACCCACAGAGGCACCACCTTCCCCCACACCATACTGCACCTCCACCAAACATATCCATGGCTTCTTTTTCTTTTTTATAAAATACAACAGGGAGAGTGTAAATGGATTTAAGAGCCAAAAAGACACTTGTGGCATTGACAAGGAAAGGAATCATTAAAGCAGGTGAAGGGAAGAAGTAGCTGAGAAGGCAGACTCTAGAATTTGGGGTCAATTTTGATGAGAGGCAGGAGCCACTAGAAACAAATGATCTATATACACCTTATGAAAGTCAAATCAGCAGCTTGCCTTAGAGAGACTGAGTTCCTTGGAAGAGAATTTATATATACTAAGCCTTGGATTCAGCATCAGATGAATGAAAAACAGAAATAAAAATGGTGTATGTAGCATGTAGGAATAAATTTACTTCAGATTATTCATTCTTGCTTGATGCTATTATTCAATTAAATGTTTACTCATCTTCCATGCTTCCAAGTATGGAGAAGGTTTATTGTAGATAAAAAGGAGAGCATAGCCAGAGACAGGTACATTTGGGAGAGTCCAGAGTGAGCATGACCCTAAGCCAGAACATGTAAAGAGAGAAGAGAATGAGAAAGTCAGGAGAGTAAAAGGAAGGACAGCTTCTCCAGACCCTGGGATGGAGAAGTTTAGGCTAAGGGTAAGGTATGACAACCACACCCTATAACTGGTAAGGAGGAAGAGATGCTGGAAGAACAAGGCAGTCATGTCTGCTTTGATGTTAAATAGGTACCTCAATTACTCCTTTGTCCTGGGATTAAGACCTAACAACAGTGGGAAAGCAGAGCTACAACATTCAGAGGCCACTCACCCTTGACAGTCCCAGAAAGACACCACACTCATTCCTACACTCACTATGGCACATGTTCTTTGCTCACCTACTCTTCCCACAGCTCCCTGCAACAGGTCCCAGCACATGGAACCACAAGCCTCCCTCAGTCTCAGAATAGAGCCTTCAACGTGACTGACCAATAGCATCCTCTGCCATTCTGACCAGCAGGACAGTCTGGAGGCCCTTATTGGCTAGTCAGTTCTGAGTGACATGAAGAGCTCTCTTAGCGACAGAGTGCCATGAAGTGACAGAGCACAGTGCTTCTTAGCCATGGATTCGACCTCAGGAACAGAACTGTCCCAGACCCGCAGAGATTGGCACTGCAGTAGAACTTGCACATGGTGTCCACAAGTTGGCCCTAAAGTCTTCCTGACTCACTAGACATTTCCTCTTCTTTGTCCAGAGGACAGTGAGCATCTAGCATACACACATTGTCACTCAGTGTGCACTGTATGATCCCTCTGCCTCACACCTGATCCAAATTGAATTTGAACCACCTGATTGATATTTACCAGGCATCAGCTATTTCAGTAAGTCATACCTATGATTGTTCACACTTCTCTCAGCAGCACATTGATAGCTAAAATATTAATACTTTCCCAGCCTCCTATGGTAGCACTGTCCAATCATGCTTGCACTTGGGAGGTTGAGGCTGATGTGTTTTTATAAAAACAAGGATATGCTTTATAGAGTATGGTATGGTATGGTGGGGGGCTACCTCAGAGGGCTCATGCTGAGGCATACTTCCAAGTACCACCCATATGATGGGTCTAGTATATAATAGAGTTTATTTGGGGACATAGAAAGGGGGGTTGAGAAGGGAGTAGAGTCAGAGAAAGAGAGGGAACCAAGGGGGGAGAGAGAGAGAGAGAGAGAGAGAGAGAGAGAGAGAGAGAAGAGGCTGTCCAGGAACACATGGAAAGAGAGGGAGAGGGAGGAAGGGGAGAGAGAAAGGGGTCAGGGAGAATGAAGGGGGTCAGAGAAAGAGAGAATCAGAGAGAGACCGAGAGTGAGGGAGCAGCCAAACAGTCCCTTTCATAGCAAGCCAGGCCTACCTGGCTGTTGCTTGGTAACTGTTGGGCAGAGCATAGAAGGAATGCCAACAGAGGCAGGTCATCGAATGGTTAAACCAATTTGGTCTACAACCTGAAACATCAGCAATTAAGATTCTGAAAGAGAGGTTCCAGGGTGAGGACCTGGGATGAGAAGGTAAAGATAGAAAGATGGGATCAGTAGGTAGGTCTTACATAAGCTGATGGTTTATTCTTGCCAGAACACAGTTCAGGAATGGAGTCATGTGAGAAAAATTCTGAGTGCCTGTGAGAACACTCCAAGCAAACAAGAGACTTGTGATCTAAGTTTTTTCATAACACAGAATTATTCTTGGAGTATGTTTTCCCACTCCTCCAATGTGTAGCATGTAGGAATAAATTTACTTCAGATTATTCATTCTTACTTGATGCTGTTATGCAATCAAATGTTTACGCATCTATGGAAAAATGTTTTTGCCACATGTGGCTTGTCTTTGTGAATGTATACAGCTTGAACTCAAGAACTTTACTCGTGACCTCAGAGTATAAATAGACTGAGGTTCAGAATGAAGTTGTCTATTGTGTGAGACTTTAGTAAACCTCGTTAACCATCTATATTCTCTCAGGTCCCACTGTCCCTACAGTGGTGACAGGGTTCCATCACTGGGGGATTCTAGCTCAGGGATATCCACCCGAGCCACAACTCCATTTTTTTGTTTTTGTTCTTAAATATTGCATTGCACTGATATTTATTGCTGTAATTGCTTTGGGTCCAGAAGAATAACATGTATTCTGAGTCCCTCTGCCCCACACCCAGAGTCCCACATTGGTTATGTATCCCGCTCAAAGTGAGCTTGTACTCCTGGATGGATGGTAGTAGTGTAAGTGGCATATCAGAAGGCATAATAAGCCAGGTGGAGAGTGATGTGTCAGTAAGGCTCCAGGCTGGCTTCCCAGTGCACAATGACTCCACTTATCATCTTGATACTTAGAAAGGTAGTCGCTTTGAATTCAGCTTGCAAAGATGAAGGTCAAAAACTGAGTAGCTGAGCTGTGTCCTCAGCAGCCCTGCACCTGCATTTGTAGTACCTGGCTGATAATGTGCATGTCCTAGTCCATCTGAACCTGCAGTGAGGTGGTAAGGGACAGAGACAGAAACATACCCTGGTACACCTGCTAGATGCTCCCCTGTCACCAGCAAGTCCTCCTAATCAAACCCAAGGAAGTCAGTAGTCCATGAAAAAGGTCTGTGTACTGGGATGTTCTCAGAAACCACAAGTATGTCCCTGAAGAGAAGAGGCCAAGGAATTGGCAAAGGGATCCTGAAGGAGGGTGGACACTCCAAGATGGAGCCAGGAGGCAGGGGACTCACTAAATGTCATACAGGAGATGGCTTCAATATAAAGCAAGCACAGGGTCGTGCTCCTGAGCCTCCTCCTGGGTGTGCCCGGGCTAAAAGAGACCATGCCTCAAAAGAAAGGCGTAGAATAAGGGAGGAAGGGAAGGGAAAGGGAGAGTTGAAGGGGAAGAAAAGAGGGAATATAGAGGTGAAAGGGGGATGGAAGAGGAAGAAATGGAAGGTGGAGGGAGAGAAAGCAAAGAGGAGCATCTCTGTGTTCTAGCTTGCTCATTTGGTGGCACAGGCATGTGATTAAGTATAGTGAGAATTTTGGCTTCTTTAAAAACATAAAATATTATGGGAGTAAGTTTTCATTTTAATCTCAAGTTTGGGTATAGGGCTGCTTCAGACTGTCCACAGCAGCAGACTGTGATTTGCCTCTTGTTCTGGCAGGGGTGTGATTTTGCCAGCTACAAAGTTTCTGCATGTATGACATTTGGAATTTTGGGGACTCTTCAGAGAGTATATAAATGCTAAAACCCCAAGGACCTGTGGCTGCTGCTGCTGCTGGTGGTGGTGGTGGTGGTGGTGGGGGTGGTGGTGGTGGTGGTTATTGCTACTGGATGCTGTTGGTGAGAGAGGAAGAAAAAACTGAATATCTTCACAACAAAAATCAAACTTGCCCCAAGGAACTTGATGGCCCTAAGCAACAATAATGACACCCTCTGTCTTTTTTTTTCTCTTACCTACTGTTGGGGGGTTAGAAGGGTAGAATAAGGGCGGAAATGGTTGGTAGAAAAAACCCACAAAGTAGGAAATGCTGGCTACCATTTAGCACTTAAAAGGTTGAGGCAGGAGGATCAGGAGTTCAAGGGCAGCCAAGGCAATGTAGACTCTCAAAACACACAAACACATAATTGTTGGTAACTAAGGGGTTTTTGTTGTTTTGTTTTTGCTTTGAGCTAGAATGTCAGTGTGTAGCTGTGCATTACCAAGTCCCCTATATCAATGTTCTCAGCTCAGATGTGTCTCAGTGGGTAGAGTACTGGCCCAGAAGGCCTCTCTATAAACAGGAAGTGGTGGTGACAACTGCCATGCCAATACTTGGGAGGTGGAGGAAGAAAAGTCTTGAGTTCAAGGTCTATAAAAATAAAACCCAGCTGAGCAGTGGATCTCTGGGAGTTTGAGGCCAGCCTAGTCTACAGAGTGAGTTCCAGGGCAGCCAGGGTTACACTGAGAAACCTTATCTTAAAAGAAAGAGATGCACAATTGGAAATTTCAATGTCTCAAAGTAATGCCCACCAAAAAAAATGAAGAATACAAAAAAAAAAAAAATCATGGCTCAGGGTATGTATGGCTTAGCAGGTAAAGCCTCTCACAGTCAAGTCTGACAAATGTACATTGGTCCTTGGAGTCCATATGATTGGAGAAGACTGGGTCCCACAGGCTGCTATCTGACATTTCACCATACCAGGGGAAGCACCAAATGGCCTCACACTCATCTATGTAGCTGAGGATGATCTCAAATTCTAAAGCCTCCCACTGCTGCCTCCTGAGTGCTAGGATAACAGGCATGAGCTGCCTTGCCTAGTTTTTGCCATGTTGAGGACAGAACACAGGGCTCTGTTCATCTTAGGCAGGCAGTCTACAAACTGAGCTTAGCACCAGCCCCTGTCTCCTTTCATGTGTTAAACTGGTTTTATATGCACTGATGTTTTGCCTACGTGAATGTTTCTGTGAGTGTGTCAGATCTTGGAGTTACAGACAGTTGTGAGCTGTCATGAGGTTGCAGGAATTTGAAACCAGATCCTCTGAAAGAGCAACTGAGAAATCTCTCCAGCCCTTCATATGTTAAACTTGATGCCTCTTCCAGCAAACCCCTTTGTTCCTGACATAATATTAATGTACCATCCTTGACAAAGAGGAGTTCATGACAAATTCATCATTTATATTCTAGAGTCCTTTTAGGAAATACACAAATGATCAAATCTAGAAGTTTGTTGTTTTTAGCTACAAAAAATAGGCATCTTGACTCATGCCTGTAATCTCACTACTTAGAACATTGGGGCAACCTACATTTATTTATTTATTTATTTATTTATTTGCCATTTATTTATTTAATTACTTATTTTATTGTATTTATTCTGTGTGGGCATATGTGTGTTTACAAATGATTCAGGGTAGGAAGTGACACAGCACCATTCCTGGACCATGTTCCATCATCTATCCTTTTTTATTTTTAAACACAGGATATTCAGAGTGGTTTTGATTTGAGATATTATAGATAAATCTAATTATCACTTAATATATGAATATCCTATAAGCAAACAATGAATGTAATTAATAATATTAAACAGTGAAAGCATTGTATATAATAGTTTGCTAGCAGGAACAGGTAGTCAAACTATGTCCAGTAATATTGGTTATATTATTATATTGATCAGAAAAATCTAAAGAATAGCTTAAAATGAAACTGGCATGATTAGTAGTTCTGGTATCTTGTAGAACATAAACCCATATTTGATTTTAATAGGAATATGAAGGTTATGATGTCTTATGGAAGTGAATCAAATCCCAAGGAAAAACTAAACACAGTCCCTCCTTCATATTGCTGAATGAGTCTATTATGCTCCCAGTCATAAACATATAGTCATTAGTAAAGAACAAGAGCTGGATCTATCCAGTCTTCAAGCTGTAGCAATAGATGATGAGGGAAAACTATACATGAGGTCAGAGACACTCACTGCAGATGCACAGGTCAGTGGATAGCATCCCCAGAAAAAGGCTGTCAGATAACACGGGTTCTGAGTACTAATTACACATTCTTAACACTTGGTACACATGACCTTAACTGGGCCCAAGATGGACAGGCTTGATTTTTGATGATATGGTCACTGTTTTCTTTTACCCTTTAACTGCAGATTTGCTATCTTTCTGGTGATTTTCACTGTAACCTCACCCTCTACCATTTTCCTTGATGGCAGGGAGACAGAGTAACTGAAGAAGAATCCATAAAGATTCAGTGTATCAATCAGCAATGACAGACACATACCCTTCACAATTTTTTTCAGCCAACTGGGGTTCAAAGTCTCAAATTTTTCAAACTACATAGGCCTATTTAAAGGCAGTTCAGAAAGCTCTGCAGACAAATTTTTAGTTATTTATTTATTTTTTTTGTTTTTTGCTCTCAAACAAAAATCATCTAGAGAGAGTAAATTCTGAGTAAATAAGTGCAAGAATACCCCTGGTATTCCAACTTTTTATGGTTTTTTTGTTTCATTTTGTTTTTTTAATTTTTCCTACTTTAGTTACATTTCAAATGTTTCCCCCTTTCCAGATCTCCCCTTTGGAATCTCTCCATTTCCTACCCCTCCCCTGCCACGATGGGGGTATTCCACCCACCTACTCTCCTCTTCCCTCCTTGGCATTCTTCTCTACTAGGGGATCTAACACTCTCAGGCCCAAAGTCATCTCCTCCCCCTGATCACTAACAAGACCCTCCTCTGCTGCATATGTGGTCAGCACCATGAGTCCCTCCATGTCCACCCTACTGTTGCTGTGAAGTGACTCTTGGGTATTTTGAACTTTTGGGCTAATAACCATTTATCAGTGAGTACATACTATGTTCATTCTTTTGTGACTGCGTTACCTTACTCAGGATGATATTTTCAAGTTCCATCCATTTGCCTGCGAATTTCATGAAGACATTGTTCTTAATAGCTGAGTAGTATTCCATTGTGTAAATGTACCATATTTTCTGTATCCATTCCTCTGTGGAGGGACATCTGGGTTGTTTCCATCTTCTGGCTATTATAAATATGGCTGCTATGAACGTAGTGGAACATGTGTCTTTATTACATGTTGGAGCATCTTCTGGGTATATGCCCAGGAGAGGTATAGCTGGGTCTTCAGGTAGTATTATGTTCATTTTTCTGAGGGGCCACCAAACTGATCTCCAGAGAAGTTGTATCAGCTTTCATTCCCACCAGCAATGGAGGAGTGTTCCTCTTTCTCCACATCCTTGCCAACATCTGCTGTCACCTGATTTTTTGATCTTAGCCATTCTGACTGGTGTGAGGTGAAATCTCAGGGTTGGTTTGATTTGCATTTCCCTGATGCCTAGGGATGTTGAACATTTCTTTAGGTCCTTCTCAGCCATTTGAGTTTCCTCAGTTGAGAATTCTCTGTTTAGCTCTCTTTCCCATTTTTTGATAGGGTTATTTGGATCTCTGGAGTCTAACGTCTTGAGTTCGTTGTATACAATGGATATTAGACCTCTATCGGACATAGGATTGGTAAACATCTTTTCCCAATCGGTAGGTTGTCATTTTGTCCTATTTACAGTGTCCTTTGTCTTACAGAAGCTTTGTAATTTTATGAGTTCCCATCTGTCAATTCTTGATCTTAGAGCACAAGCCATTTGTGCTCTGTTCAGGAACTTTTCCCCTGGGCCCATGTATTTGAGATTTTCCCCCACTTTCTCTTCCATTAGCTTCACTGTATCTGGTTTTATGTGGAGGTCCTTGATCCACATAGACTTGAGCTTTGTACAGGGTGATAGGAATGGATCAATTCACAATCTTCTACATGTAGACCACCAGTTGAAATGTCACCATTTGTTGAAGATGCTGTCTTTTTTCTACTGGATGGTTTTAGCTCCTTTGTCAAAGACCAAGTGACCATAAGTGTGTGGGTTCACTTCTAGGTCTTCAATTCTATTCCATTGATCTACCTGCCTTTCACTGTACCAATACCATGCAGTTTTTATCACTACTGCTCTGTAGTACAGTTTGAGGTCAGGGATGCTGATTCCCCCAGAAGTCCTTTTATTGTTGAGAATAGTTTTTGCTATCCTGGATTTTTTGTTATTCCATATGAATTTGAGAATTGCTCTTTCTAAATCTATGAAGAACTGAGTTGGGATTTTGATGGGGATTGCATTGAATCTGTAGATTGCTTTCAGCAGGATAGCCATTTTAACTATATTAATCCTGCCAATCCATGAGCATGGGAGATCTTTCCATCTTCTGAGGTCTTCTTCAATTTCTCTCTTCAGAGACTTTTAGTTCTTGTCATACAGATCTTTCACTTGTTTGATTAGAGTCACACCAAGATATTTTATATTGTTTGTGACAATTGTGAAGGGTGTCATTTCCCTAATTTTTTTCTTGGCCTGTTTATCCTTCTAGTATAGGAAGGCTACTAATTTGCTTGAATTAATTTTGTATCCAGCCACTTTGCTGAAGTTGTTAATAAGCTGTAGGAGATCTCTGGTGTTTTTCGAGTCACTTAAGTATACCATCATATCATCTGCAAACAGTGATATTTTGATTTCTTCCTTTCCAATTTGTATCCCTTTCCTTTTGTTGTCTAACTGTTCTAGCTAGAACTGCTAGTACTATATTGAATGGATAAGGAAAGAGAGGGCAGCCTTGCCTAGTCCCTGATTTTAGTGGGATTGCTTCGAGTTTCTATCCATTTAGTTTGATGTTGGCCACTGGTTTACTGTATATTGCTTTTACTATGTTTAGGTATGCTCCTTGAATTCCTGATCTTTCCTATACTTTTATCATGAAGGGATGTTGAATTTTGTCAAATGCTTTTTCAGCATCTAACAAAATGACCATGTGGTTTTTTTCTTTGAGTTTGTTTATGTAATGGATTACATTGATCCATCCCTAGAATGAAGCCTACTTGATCATGTTGAATGATCATTTTGATGTGTTCTTGGATTCGGTTTGCGAGAATTTTATTGAGTATTTTTGCATTGAAATTCATAAGGGAAATTGGTCTGAAATTTTCTTTTATTGTTGGATCTTTTGTGAGGTTTTGGTATCAGTGTAACTGTGGCCTCATAGAATGAATTGGGTAGTGTTCCTTCTGTTTCTATTTTGTGGAATAGATTGAAGAGTATTGGGATTAGGTCTTCTTTGAAAGTCTGATAGAATTCAGGACCAGAACCCATCTGGTCCTGGGCTTTTTTTGGTTGGGAGACTTTTAATGACTGATTCTATTTCTTTAGGGGTTATGGGACTGTTTAGATGGTTTATCTGATCTTGAATTAACTTTGGTATTTGGTATCTGTCTAGGAACTTGTCCATTTCATCCAGATGTTCCAATTTTGTTGAGTGTAGGCTTTTGTAGTAGGATCTAATGATTTTTTGAATTTATTCAGAATCTGTTGTTATATCTCCCTTTTCATTTCTAATTTTGTTAATTTGGATACTGTATCTGTGCCCTCTGGTTAGTCTGGCTAAGGATTTATCTATCTTGTTGATTTTCTCAAAGAACCAGCTCCTGATTTTGTTGATTCTTTGTATAGTTCTTTTAGTTTCTACTTGGTTGATTTCAGCCTTTAATTTGATTATTTCCTGCCTTCTACTCCTTTTGAGTGTATTAGCTTCTTTTTGTTCTAGAACGTTCAGGTGTGCTGTTAAGCTGCTAGTATATGCTCTCTCCAGTTTCTTTTTGGAGGCATTCAGAGCTATGAGTTTTCCTCTTAACACTGCTTTCATTGTGTCCCATAGGTTTGGGTATGTTGTACTTTAATTTTCACTAAATTCTAGGAAGTCTTTAATTTCTTTCTTTATTTCTTCCTTGACCAAGTTATCATTGAGTAGAGCATTGTTCAGCTTCCATGTGTATGTGGGCTTTCTGTTGTTGTTGTTGCCATTGAAGACCAGCTTTTTTCCATACTGATCTGATAGGAAGCATGGGATTATTTCAATCTTCTTATAGCTGTTGAGGTTTATTTTGTGACCAATAATATGATCAGTTTTGGAGAATGTACCATGAGGTGCTGAGAAGAAGGTATATTCTTTTCCTTTAGGATGAAATGTTTCATAGGTATCTGTTAAATCCATTTGGTTCATAACATCTGTTAGTTTCACTGTGTCTCTGCTTAGTTTGTGTTTCCAAGATCTGTCCATTGTTGATAGTGGGGTTTTGAAGTCTCCCACTGTTATTGTGTGAGGTGTAATGTGTGCTTTGAGCTTCAGTAAAGTTTCTTTTATGAATGTGGGTGCCCTTGCATTCAGGGAATAGATGTTCAGAATTGAGAGTTCTACTTGGTAGATTTTTTCCTTTGATGTGTATGAAGTGTCCTTCCTTATCTTTTTTGATGACTTATGTTGAAAGTCGGTTTTTTTTTCATATTTTATTTACATTTCAAATGTTTCAGATCTCCCCTTTGGAACCTCCCCATTCCTTCCGCCTTCCCCCTGCCAATATGGGGATATTCTCCAACCTACCCTACCACCCACCCACCCACTCTAGTCTTTCCTCCTTGTCATTCTCCTATACTGGGGGATCTAACACCTTCAGGCCCAAGGGCCTCTCCTCCCCCTGATGGATAACAAGACCCTCCTCTGCCGCATTTGTGGCCAGCACCATGGGTCTCTCCATGACTGATGGCCACAGAACTCTCTACAGGAGGCTGTGGGGGTTGTAGCTACTGAACAGGAGCCAGGGGCCCAGGAGCATGGCAAAAGAGGGGTTTTTTCCCAGGGTTACACACTACTGGGTTGCCAGAGTTTTAAGCCTGTGCTCAATCAGGGACCAGGCAGCCTATCACAGCCCACTGCCCTACAACTCCCCCCCTTTTCTTTTTATAAGGGAGAGGTGTCATCTGGATAACTGTCTCCCATGTTGGGAACAGTTTGATACTGAACCAAGACCTGATTGGTACTGATCTTTGCAATGCTACTCATCTGCTGCTTTAGAAATTGAATTAGACAGGGTGCCAAAAGAAGCAAGGCTCCAAAGGCTAGTATGGGGCCAAGGAAGGGAAGAAGTCAAGCTACCAAGGGGTTAGAGTACCAAGGGGAAGGGATGTTGGGAGTATAGCGCGCCTGGAGATTCTCCCAGAGCTCTTTAAGTATTTATATATCTTGTTCTACCAGCCCAGATTCATTGACATAGAAGCAACATTCTTCCCCCAGCAAAATGCAAGTCCCTCCCTGTTCAGCAGTCAGTAAGTCCAGGGCTCTCCAGTTTTGGAGAGCAACTCCTGCTAAGGAAGTTATCTGGCATTGAAGAGACTGAAGGCTGTCTGTAGTAGAAGCCATTGCCTGGTCAAGCTTGTCCTGGAAGTTGCTGGCCAGATGATGTGTTTGGACAAGGGCTGCTCCAGCAGTACCTGTTGTACCTAATGAGACAGCAAGGACTAGTCCAATGAGCAGAGGGGTGAAGATCTCTCCCTTCTTTCGGCTTCCTCCCATCTGCAAGGTGGGTTCTTCAGGTTCATAGAGATAAACATGGGGGACAATTATGACAGGGGTGCAGGAGCCTTGAAAAGAGGGGTTAATATAGGCACCTGTAGTGCCTTTGCACCAGAGGAGGGCAGGAGGGTTAACGCACACTGATTTGGTGATGGTAATATCATGGACACATGTAAGATGAGGTTTTGAGGAGGGCTCTACAAGGCAAAGAGGGGGGCACAGGCCAAAGAGAGGAATGTCCTGTGCTTTCCTTGTAGGTAGGGGTCCATGAGGGTCATGAAGGGAAATTTTTTGTTGTTGGTGGTGGTGGTGGTTTTTGTTTTGTTTTGTTTTTTAGGGAGGAAAGGGTTTATTCAGCTTACTCTTTCACATCGCCATTCATCAGGAAAGGAAGTTAGGACTGGAACTTGAGCAGGAGCTGATGCAAAGGCCTTGGAGGGATATAACTTACTGGCTTGCTTGTCTCCCCTGGCTTGCTCAGACTGCTTTCTTATAGAACCCAAGCCCACAGATGGTACCAACCACAAGGGACCCTCCACCCTTGATCACTAATTGATAAAATGCCTTACAGCTGGATCTCATAGAGGCATTTTCTCAACTGAAACTCCTTTCTCTGTGATAACTCCAGCTTGTGTCAAGTTGACACACAAAAACAGCCAGTACACATGGTCATTCTTTAGTTGTTTGATCTTGGTATACCACCTTGCTGGGTGTAGTCGCACATATCTATAACCCCAGGACTTGAGCTGCAGAGACTGGTGGGTGGATGGACATCTGTGAGTTTGAGGCCAGCCTTGTCTACACAGTGAGTTCCAGGCCAGCCAGAACTATATGGTGAGAACCTGTTCCCAACTGCCATCCCCACCTCACCTCCTCAAAAAGGGAGGTAGAGCTGATGGAGAGATGTCTCGGTGGTTAAAAGCATTAGCTGTTCTTCCAGAGGACCCAAGTTCAATTCCAAGCACCCACAAGGCACTGCTCACAACAGCCTGTAACTCTATTTCCAAGTAATATGACCTCCTCTTCTGGTCTCTGTGAGCATAGTGTATGCACATGGTACACAGACACATACAGACAAAACACCATACACATAAAATAAAGAAAATCAAAAAGAAAAACAAGGCCAGGCTGGCCTTGAACTTATGGTGGTCCTTCTCCTTCCACCTTCTGAGTACTGGGATTACAGGTGTGAACCACCATGCCTGGCATGTTGTTCTCAATTCTCAGATCAATACCCCTGTGGTCTGAACTCAAATTCCAGGCTCTGTTTCCTGCTCTAGAATCTACTCCCCATTTGTTTAACATTCATACACCCAAATACTATTCAAAATCTTCACCCTTTCTGTGCTCTGACCCCAAGCTGCTACTTGGGGTCTCGGCTAGCTATTTGTCCATGAACAGTTGGAATACTATTCATGGCTCATGAGGAGTGGCACTGTTAGGAGGTGTAGATGAAGGGAAATGTTAATGGGAACAGCTGCTAAATAATGTTCTGGAGAGAGAGGCACAGAAAAAGCATTGGAAGGATTTGAGGTAGGTGGTTAAGGGAAGGCGGTCAGCTGCATATTGGATGTACTGTAGCCAGGAGAGGGTAGCTCATAGCTCCTTCTAAGACTGATTTTCCTGTTGGATAATATTAGCATGGGTAAAGACTGATTTGGAGGCAGGAACAAGCTCACAGGAGATGTGCAGGTCAGCACATGGTCTCTGGGTATTTGGCATAGCCATTGGGGTAGTTTACCCATGGTTCACCAATGTTCATTCCAGAGATCACTGATGGAAAGCTGAAAATGAGTTTTAAGGTTGGCAAGAATGGAGCAACCATGACTGGTGGATTCTATTCTGCAGGTCCAATATCTGCAACCTCCATATGTGGCTACCTCCTGGAGACAGCCACCTGTGTTTCATAAGGGAAAGCAGAAAAAAAGGGCTGGGGATAGTGGAGATGGAGTCCAGGTGTAGAGGGGTCTTAATCCTGGTTTGGCATCCTTCAAGTAAACAATCCTGGGTCCCTATACCTTTGTTGTGTCTGTTGTAGGTCTCCCAAGCCTAGAATCTCCAGTGGTAGGTATTGAGAGGTTAGGGAGAGGTTGGACAGTAGCAGAGTTAGCATGAAGAATGAAAAAAACAGCTAAAAGAACAGAAGAGAGGGGGGATTGTGGAGGGCACATGGCCTGGGCAGCAGTTATCAGTTATGGATGTCCTTCCAGGAGATCTTGTTGTGCTTCTGGATGTATTGTTTCCTCTGCCTCCTCCTCCTTTTCTTGAACTGCTAGCAAGAGGTGGGCCATCTTCTTGGTTGGTGGGCTGGTGTCAGACATTTCTGGCAGGAACCTAGATAGGCATAGGCTGGTCCTGTGGAAAAACACAAGCAAAACCCCTCCCGGCTATAAGGAGGGGGTGAGGTCCTTTCAAAATTCCATCCAAAGGATCTCAGTATTGAGGTAGGATGGGGGAGGGGATAATTTTGGTGTGTGCCAATGGAGGGAGATAGGAGGGTGTTTGGAGTTTTTGTAGATGTTAAATAAGTTTAGGGTAGTCAGAGCCATCATTAATTGTACATTAGGGGAATGGGTGGTTGCCTTTTGTTTTAGAAGTTGGGTCTTTAGGGTTTGATGTGTTCTTTCTATTATTCCTTGGCCCTGAGGGGTGTGGGGAATTCCTGTATGATGGGCAATTTCCCAGCATGTGCAGAAGGTTTTGAATTGAGAGCTGGTGAAGGCAGGGCCATTATCAGTTTTTATCTGTTGAGGAATGCGATGATGGCAAAGGTGGAAAGCATATGGTGAATTAACATTTTTGAGTTTTCCCCAGTTTGGGCTGTATCCCATATGAAATGGGAGTATGTATCTATGGTGACAAAAAACATATTTATGTCTATAAAATTGGGGAATATGGGTGACATCAATTTGCCATATGCCATTGGACTTAAGGCTTCAGGGATTGGTGCCCATCATTTGTAAAGCTGGGGTGGTAATGAGGGATGCACAAGACGAGCATGTTTTTATTATCCTCTGGAGTTGAGCATGAGGGATGTGAGGGAAGCAGGCATGAAGCCCCTTTGTGTGTGTGTGTGTGTGTGTGTGTGTGTGTGTGTGTGTGTGTGAATGAGATTGCCCTGCTTATTCAGTGGAGGCCATGAATGTCCCTGTTGAGGCAGTTTGGTCAGCAAGTGCATTTCCCTCAGATAAAGGACCTGGTAGGAAACTGTGAGATCGGATATGCTGGATGTAGATGGGGAGACTCTTTCCTGTAGGAGGGTGGAGACCTGTATGAGTAGAGAGGAAAGTGGGTTGGCATCTAGTTTGATGAAGGATCTTGACAACCAGGGAAGCAAAATGACAGCAAATACACTGTCAGAAAAGAGGTTAAGGGGGCCCTTGACTTCTTTCAGAGCTAGATAGATGGCCTATTAATCTTTATATTGGGAGGGAGTAATGGGGTAGCTCTTTGAATCAGAGGATAGGGGGTTCATTCTCAGGGATGTAGTATATCACTGGCACAGCTCCCCCTTTTCCCCTATCTGTAAATATTGAGGGGGCTCTTGCTATGGGCCCTTTTGAGAATAGTTTCAAGGGCAGCCATCAAAACAGAGTGGGGACAGAGGCCCATTTTTCATCAGGTAATGGTTGTCGATTTGTCCTGCTAATCCTATTAAACTGATAGCGAAGTGGGAGTGATTTTTGATTAGCCACTGGATGTAGGAGAGGAAGAACGGGGTGGCAAGAACATCAGGTTCTTTCACTAGGGTTTATAATGCTCTATCAGTGCATTTTTAATCATGTAAGCTAGTGCATCCACCTCATTTAAAATTCAGGGTGCACCACCCATCGGGGTGTGGAGCCATTACAGCACCCCCTGTTATTTGTAAAGGGCTCCCACAAGTGTAGGGGAGGAGTTAAAGATAAGGAGCTGTATAGGTATTGTTGGGTCATACCTAGCAAGAGCCATATTTTTTAGGACTTTGTTGACAGAATTTAGAGCTTGGGCTGTTTCTGGGGACAGTGTTCTTAGTGAGGAGGGAATCTTGTCTCCTTTCAGGAGGTTGAAGAGGGGTTGAAGGGAGCTTGTGGGAATGGGGAGCCAGGGCCAAAGCCAACTGAGGTTGCCCCAAAAGCTCCAGAGAGAGGCGAGAGTTAATTTTTGAGGGAAGGAAATTGTGGGTTTGAGGGGGTGTATTGAGGTAAGGGAGATCTCTGTTCATAAAAATGCAATGGGAAGAATAAGTTGGATTTTGTGAATGGCTATTGTGAATCCTAGGGCACATAGAGAAGGTATTAACTTGTCCTTAAGTTGGGAAGGAGAGGTAGAAGAGTCTCCCCACACTAATATATCATCCATATAATGGTATATATTGAGTTCCCCCCCCCCTTTTTGTTTTTTCAAGAGGGTCCCTTTTCTAAATGGGGTTTTAATGCAGTGGCTACAGCCTCCTGACAAATAGTTGGACTGTTAGCCATTCCCTGTGGGAGAACAGTCCATTCATATCGTGAGGCTGGGCCAGAGTTGTTAATGGGGGATTGGGGGGGGGGGTACTGAGAATGCAAAACATTCACAGTCTCGGGGATGGAGAGGGATGGGGAAAAAAGTCTTTTGTGTCTATGACATTGGCAGGGATGGCTGAGATGTGGGGTAGCCCTCTTTGTGGGGAGCCCCAGATTTGCATGGTTTTGTTAATTGCCCTCAAATCTTGTAATAATCTCCATCCCTCTGAGCTCTTTTTTTAAAAATAGCAAACACAGTGGCATTCCATGGACTGCAGGAGGGGCAGTTGTGTTGTAGCAACAGTTGTTCTTCGACCAGCTGTGTGAGGGCTCTAAGCTTCTCCCCTGATAGAGGCCACTGTGGGACCCAGATGGCTTCACTGGAGAGCCAATCAAGCCAGGGAGTATTAAATCTAACAGCAGCCCCTAGAATTGGGGTTTACTTGGAGGAGGGTTTTTAGGGTCTCCTTGGGTATTATTTTCTTTATAGGTAATGTCCTCTATTGTTATGTTGTCTCTTTTTGGTTGAGTGGTAAGAACCACCTCTAAGGCTTGTAAAATATCGCTCCCTAGAAGATTGGTAGCTACTCGAACCACCAGGGGGCATATGAGGCCAGTAGCTCCATCACGGTCTTCCCATCTGTAGGCCTATTTGGTGATGAATGCTTGAGAGGTACCCCCTATGCCTAGGAGCTGAGGCCCAGAGATCATTTGCCATTTACATGGGATTTCTTGCTGTCTTAAAATTGTCCTTTCTGCTCCAGTATCAATAAGACACTTGAATGGCTTATTATCTATTTTAATGGTTAATTTTGGATAGGGGCCTTCTGAGATGCTGGACACCCACAAGGCTTATATGGGAGTTTTGTCCCTCTTACTGTCAGGGCTGAGGGCTGCCCCATCTGAAGTTTAAAGACTCTAGTATCCTTATCATATACAGCAGTACAGTATCTCCTCCAGTTTAAACCTTTTCTGCATCGGGGACAGATTTTCTTAGGGGGATTAGGATGGTATGGGGAGAGAATTTTGTGGTCATTCATTCCTCCAGTGTCTTGCCTCTTCACATTTGAAACAGATTCCTTCTGTTTTTACTGCTGCTCCAAACACCTGAGCCACAGATGTAATCTGGTGTGATGTGGTTCCTATATCTCGAGTTGCCACAATCCACCTATTGTAATGCTCCTCCTGGAAACCCTGGAAAGCCAGTCTGGATTCAGAAGTCATGTCTTCCCATACAATGGTTTTAAGAAGGAGGTCTTTGGATGTGGGGTTGGGAATTTTTCTTTCTAGGCTCATTTTAGTTCTGAGAATACAATCAGACAGGGGTTCTCCTGGCTTTTGATGGAGAGAGAGTAGGGAGGAGGCAGGATCTTGTGACCCTGAGGGTGGAACAAGCCTGTTCTAAGCTTGGATTGCACAGAGGTGGATCTGTTCATTGTACCCCGCTGCCTGAGCTGCCTGCTGTGTTCCAGTAGAAAAGTCTCCCTGGCAGAAGAGTTCATCAAAACCCCATGGGTTGTTGCCTCTGTCCTGGTTTTGCCTGACTTGTTGACAGCATTCATCTTGAAATAAGGCTTCCCACTCCAAAACCATTGGGCCAGGAAGGAAAGAATGACAAATATTTATCCAATAATGGGGGTTGTTTAAGTTGGCAATTAGGCTCTGTAGGTAAGATTTTGTCCAGGGTGCATGAATGCCATCTTTCTTCACTGCTTGCCTGAGTTCTTTTAAGTCTGAGGCTTGGAGTGGCTACCAGTTGAGTGGTTTAGTTCAACCGGGGTTGATATTAACCAAGAATGCCTGAGCATTTTGGGGTTTCTAGTTCTGTATCAGACTACTGAGTAGCATGAGAGGCGGGGTTAGTTTTTGCAAGAGAGTCTCGAAAATTACAAATTTGTTGGGTGGTAGATGGTTGGGGGTAAGGGACTATGGAGTTTGGCCGGGTTTTGTCTATGAGTTTTGAAGGTCTTTTGCTTTTGTGGCTTGAAGAAAGGGGAGGAGAGATATCTCTCTCTGGTTGGATGGGGGGAGATAAAGGAAGGGGAGAGGCAGGTGGAAGCTCCTTCATTTTTTTTTTTTTTAATGGAGCCTTGCCTTTGAATGGGTGAGGGATTGGCAGGAGGAACAGAAGGTTTATTTAGTGTTTCCTCCAGGGCGTAAGGAGGCAGGGGTGGGTATATGGACTTTATTTCCCTTATTGGTTGGGTAAGGGCTGTGATATCTGAAACAGGCTGTTTTTAGGACCTTGATCTTTGGGTTCATCTGACTGAGGGGGCTCAGGAACTGTATTGCTATCAGCAATACATAGGACCTATTTTAGATGGTCCTATGTATTGCCGAATTTCAGTTAAGATCAGAAAAGCAAACCACAGGAGGGTGTTTTTCCTTCTCAGGAATCTCTGTTTTTGATGAGAGAAGCTACTTGGATCCATGAATATTATCATTGGCCATGCATGTTGCTATCTGAAGGACTGCCTTCCAAAACAAGGAGGCTTGTTTTTGGATGGCTTGCTTGCTTGCTTTTATTTATTTATTTATTTATTTATTTATTTATTTATTTATTATATGTAAGTACACTGTAGCTGTCTTCAGAAGCACCAGAAGAGGGCATCAGATCTCATTACAGATGGTTATGAGCCACCATGTGGTTGCTGAGATTTGAACTCAGGACCTCCAGAAGAGCAGTCAGTGCTCTTAACCACTGAGCCATCTCTCCAGCTCCGTTCTTGGCTATTTTTATTCTGTGGGATTTTATTGGGGCACATATTTCCCTGGCCTGGGGTGATTTATTTATGTGATGGTGAGTTGCCCATGACAGAAAAGAGGAGAAACGCTTTGAACAATGGGAACAGTCCCTTGGCCTGTTGGCTTTGGGGGATTCCACAAAGGTCCAAAATGCTAAGCCTTCCTGCAGATTTAAAGAACTGTCAGCCACCCTGTGGCTTTTAAGTGGCTGCTGTGTTACCAGGTTTTCTTTTCTTTTTCTTTCTTTCTTTCTTTTTTTTTTTTCAAAGGAGAAGCTAGATAGAGAGTCTTTACCAACACCCATTGTGATCTGTCTGAATTTAGACAGGGGCCAGAGGGACCTTCAGCCAACACCAGAGAGTAGCTCTGGCCAGGAGGCTTCAGTTGCCCCTTCAGTTTGTCCAAATCCACTTGATGGTGCTGTCTGAAAGAACAGCAGGAAAGGACAGGTTGCTTGTCTCCAGATTTGGGGGGGCATTCCCCTTTCTGGGGTATCCGTTCAATGCAGTTATGTTGCAGTTTGAGCCCCACATGGTCGCCAAATGTGGGTCTGTGTACTGGAGGTGTAAGACTCTGGGGAACCTTAACTTACCGGAGGACCACCCACCCACCCCTGAGTGAACACATGGAGTCAGGGATTGATGCAAAATGCAAGAGGAATTAATTGTTCTAGCATGCTGAGGTCATCCTGCACACCAAAGTGGGAGAGAAAGGCCTCACACAGCCTGTTCAGGGAGCTTTTATACAGTTTTTAGAGCAGCAGCCATTAGGCACAATGTGATTGGCAGAACAGTGTGACTTTTAAACTGATTTGTCTTTAAGGAATGAGGTAGCAGGGGCTTAATCAGTCCCTCCATGCTCTCTAACTTGTTTCTTCCAGGAGAGGAGGGATTAACCAGAGAGTCTGATTAATCATGTCAGAAGCCTGTTGCTCTTTTCCCTCCCAAATGGAAAGGCTGTTCGTTTTTAGTCAGGGGGTATAGGGGGGAAGTCAATTCATCAAACCGTGGGATCCATATCCGGCAGAAACCACTTTGTCCAGGAATTCCTGTACCTGCTTGGTGCTCTGCAGAGGAGGGATGTGCAGGATGGTCTCCTTTCGAGTGTTGGTGAGCCAGCACTGGCCATCTTTTAGCAGGTAGCCCAAATAACTTACTTTTCTCTGGCAGATTTGGGCCTTCTTGGCTGAGGCTCTGTATCTCAATCTTCTCAGCTCCTCCAAGAGGCATTTAGTTCCCTCTAGACAGTCCTTCTTAGTCTTGGGTCCTAGATTTCTTCACAGGCTTCCAATTGGGGAGTATTCCAATCCCATTGGCACTTTTGCAGGATCCCTTGTTCTAGGATCCTGGTAATGTGGGGCTTGATTCCATCCTAGGCCTCCCTTAACATCGGATATTGGCACACAGACACTGGGGAAGCATAGGCTCTGAGCTCCACATAGATGGGGGTCTGGTTGTTGACCCTTCCCATCCCTGCCGTCTCAGCCCAGACCTGGGGAAAGGCCTCAAGCCACCAGTCTAGGTCTTGAGGTGCCCTGTCCAAGGTCTCAAACAACTTGTATTCATCCTCTAACCTGAGAGTCAGGACCCTGTAGATTCCCTCCCTGTCGCTTTTCTTCCTTTCTCTTTCTCTGCTCCTTCTTTTCTTCTGTCTCCCTGTTAGGGTAGACTTTCTAAGCAACCTACACTAACTCCCTCAATGGCCTATCCTGTCTTTCTAACCTCTGAAGATTTTTTCTGTTATCTCTACTAGCCTGGTCTATAAAAGCTATTGTCACAGTAGCTTTATCCTCCTTACTGCTAAGGTTATAGGGTGTTGCTCTAGAAAGTCTGTGGGTAACTCATCCCTGCTTATTGCCATGTTAGATTTGTGGGTCGTCATGCAGCCTCCTTGAGACCTGCCAAGGGAGTTTGGTGGTGGACCTTTAGGTGCCCCTTACCTTATGCCATAGTCAGGGAAAGCCTGCTATTGATGACAGCCTGGTCAATCGATGGTGTCTGAAGGGTCATTCTTTCTAACTTCCTACATTATCTTCTCTCACTCTTCAGTCATGAAGAGCACACCATGAGTTGTTGGATATCATCCTAGGTGGGCTGATGAGTAAATAAGACACTCTCAAAGAGATTAATTGGCCCCTTGGAAAGGGGGATGGAGTCTCCTCCTGAACCTCCCTCTGGTAAAGGGGAGTACAACAGGCCTGGTCCCATATGAGCTAAGGATCCTTGGACTGATGCTGGTGCTGGTGGGGCCATAGGAGCCAAGGTAGGGGGATTTGGAGGAGGAGGGTCTTGGAGTAACAGGTCTGCTGTTGAAGGGTCTTGGAGGTTCAACTTATTCTAAGGTCCAGATTTCTTCTACCGAATTTCTTTCTTTCTGATGTCCAGAACCTGTGAGGCAGGTCTTGGGGGAAAGAAAGGCCTTCATCTATGAGGGAGGAGAGGATACTCCACTAGATTCTCTTCCTCCTAGTTTTTTCCTGTTTCCCTAACTTCCCTGCAGTGATTAACTAAGATGTTTAACAGGGTAAATTCAGTCTGTCCCATGTCCAAAAAATGTCATCAGTCAGTTTAAGTCCAAGAACACAGAACGAGATACCAACAAACACAGGGGAAAACAATCAACACATAGACAGCTCGACCCAGCCATGGAAAGGTACCTAGGTTTAAGAACACACAGAGAGACAATCGACACACAGTTCACCCTTTCCATGGGCACAGTTTGTCCCTTTCATGGATGCAGAACAGACTTTCTCAGCCAGCTCCAGCTGTGCTGAGATAAATCAGGTGGCCCTGCCACATGCATTGGCAGGAGCCAGATTTACCAGGTTACAGCAAGACTTGCTGTTTCCAGGAGAGGAGCCTTCCCGACTCCTTCCAGGGGGGGCCTGAAGCATCCTCCAGACTCCGTGTGGTGTCAGCTTCTTTCCAGCAGGTCCAGGTAAGAGGAGAGAACCCGGTCCAGCCAAGTCTGTCCGGGGCTTAGTGAGATGGCGAGTGTTGACTGCCCAAAAGAAACACGCCAGGCCGGGAATTTTGTTGAAGCAGGAACTCAACTTTATTGTATCAGCCCCTCGCTTATATAGAGAAGACAAAAGGAGTGGACACTTAGGTATGGGGAGAGATGATGTAGGAGGCAAGGAAGGGGAAGGGGTAACTGACAGGGCCAATAGCAAAGCTCCACATCAGCAACAGCAGGGCACAGGGAGGGCCAAACTGGTCTTGCTGAGTCAGCCCTATATGGAAGTGACTGGGACAGGTCTCAGAACTCAAGCCAGGCTCAGGTTTGTCCTCAAGTCCCAAACCAGGGTCAAAATGGGGCCCAACACTACCACTGCCAAGGACCTCATCCTCTCACCCTTGGGACAATGGGAGGAGAACACCCCCAGCACCGCCCCATTAGGGCACTAACCCATTAGTTCAGGCTGCCTCCCAGGGCTGAACCCTGGCCCAGAGCTGCTGCAGCCCCAGCTTGGGTTGGCAACATGGCGCCCAATGCAGGAAGGGGGACAAGCAAGTCAGTGAGGAATTGGGGCCGCTGTTGCCAAAGCCGCTCTTGATGCCACGGTTGCCACCACAAACCCAGGGCCCCTGCATTCTGCCCCTATAGCCAGGGCTTCCTCAGGTCGCATGCAGCACTCCCTGTCCATGTGCTAGGGAGGCGTGCCCAGCGACCATCAGTGTCCCCCATGGAGCAGGGGCTATTCTAAAGAGGAAGCCAGAGTTCTATCCTCCTGTGATCATGACCCGGGTACCACAGACAGGTTTCTTTGGGCCCTGCTGCCCCTGGACGGAAAACCGAGGGCTGTCACCATAGAGATGGCCACAGCCCCAGGCCCAGGCCGGGCAGTTGAAGAAGATCAGGGACAAAGATGCTGCTTTCAGTGATACTGTGGTCGGGAGCAGCACCACCACCAAGGTCCAGGTGGTGATGTGCCCTGGGCTGTGTTGCCCATGTGCAAATCATTGCCAGAGGAGGAGGCGTGGAACAGGCCCAACATCTCCCCCGTTTGTTTTTGTAATGAGAAGGTTACATGGCTCCTGTCTTAGGTTATCCCCCATGTGGGGATCTTACCCAGCTCTAGATACCATGTGTCACTCTGGCTCAAGGAGGGTGGTGGTGGTGCTCCACAACCTGTCTTAGGTTGTCTCATCACAACTGAGATCTTACCCGTCATTGGTCAGGTGGAGAGCTGAGGAAGGGTGCTCATAGGCAGAGGGATATATAGAGCTCAGAAGAGACAAGTTTTTGGTAACGGACTTCAACTTGGTGAAATCAGACTGCCTCTAGCCTCTGATGGATAAACTGAGTGAGCTTATTGAGCATACAAGGCCTGACAGTCAAGATAAGGAGAAGGAGAAGAAAGGGGCCAAGGAGAGGGAGGAAACAGGGCAATAGCTCATGAAATCCAGTCCACAACGGGTTGTTCTGGAACTCTCTTTGCCTCCTTTACAGTCACAGGGGTTACCACACTGTTTTTTGAGGATCTCTTGTACTCCTCGGGGGTCACCAAATCCCCCCTTAGTCAAGATGGGGGGCAGGCAGCATCCATGTCAGCAGCAGGGTCATTTTCTTGATCATCTTGGTCTCCTGAGGGAGAAGCACAGCAGGTTTTCTCAGGGCAGGACTCCTTGGAAAGATCATCAGCTTCCGCTTTTTGGACCATATACTTTATGTCTCTGGCCAGTATCCAGATTGGTCTTTTTTTCACTTTGTGGAAATATGAAGCTGAATCCCAGTTGTCAGGAGTGGGTCTGGTCCTCTCCTAGTTCCCATTAGTGGGTTCTTCCATCTATCTTGTATCAAGCTATAGGAGATGGAGGAGGTCCAATGTCTTTGAAACAGGGACAACTGAGGATTTTCTTTTGAAAATTTTAAAATATTTAAAGTGAATAATGCCCTTTTTAGCTTATTATGTGGGGGCAAAGATTCCCCCTTTTGTTTTTGTAACTTGATTTTGTCTTTTTGGCAATTGCTTGTCCTCTTGGGTTGTAAGGGATGCCCATAGTGTAGGAGATCTCTCATGTATGGAGAAACTCTGAAAAAGGTTTGCTTGTAAACCACCAGCCATTATCTGTTTTAATCTGATCTGGAAGTCCAAGAATAGCAAAACATTGTAGTATTTGGCTAATAGCATGTTTAGATTATTCTCCAGTATGGGATGACACCCATCAAAAATGGGAGAAGGTATCAACAGTCACAAATATATATTTTAGTTTCCCAAATGGGAAATAGTGAGTAACATCGAGCTGCCAAAGATTGTTAGGGCAGAGGAACCCCCCCCTCAGGGATTACTTTCCATTGTCTGGAGGGGAGGCACCTGTAGAAATGGCTAGCAAGATTTACAGGTATGCACTATCTTTTTCAGGTCTTCCATTGGAACATGAGGGAATTTATATCTAAGGCCCCTCCAGTTGAGGTGGGTCAATGAGTGGAACTGTGTGACCTTGGAGAAAGTATGACACTGTAATGTAGAGGCTAGCTGGTCAGCCAGGCTATTCCCCTGGGATAAAAATCTGGGGAGGTTTTGGTGTCCTTGAAGATGTTGGATATGGATAGGGCTTTGTCTCTGTGTAAGTAAGGTGAGGGCCTGTATCATCAAGGGGGTGATAGGATTAGAATCTAGCTTAATATGAGCCTCAATCAAGTTGGGCAGTAAATTTACAAATTTATAAAGGCTATCAGAAAACAGATTGAAAGGCAGAAGCACAGAATCCAGTGCCATCACTACTGCAAACAGTTCTTTAAACTGTGTAGATCTCTCAATAACATGAACATCTGATTTTGTGGGGGTAGGTAGGTGGCCCTATCTAAAGGGGTGATACACAACTATGGAGGATCCCAGGCACCCACCATCAGTAAAGACGGTGGGATAATTTGAATTGGGGCTAGAAAGAAAAAGTTGAGGGTGTCTCCACTCAAGCCTGCAGAAGGAACTCATCCACTTAATGTGCCCAAAATGGCAATCAATTTCAGTAGGAAAGCCCTTTAAGGCCAGAGCAACCTGCTATTGTTTCTCTGTAACCAAAGGAAATCTGTATTTTTAAATGAGGTAATAAGGGCAGAAAGCTCTGCCCCAAAGAGCCTAATGGAAAAACCTCTCACCTTAACAATTCAATCAGCTGTGCTGGTAAGCATGCCAGCAGTGATGGGAACTGGGGAGCTGAGCAGTTTGGTTCTTCTCCCCCTGTACTCGACACTCTTCCTAAACGTAGGCAGTCCATTTAAGATAGGCTGGCCCAGAGAGGACAGCCTTAGCCAAGTCCTTCCAGTCTAGTATGATGCATGCGTGGTGTGCCAGGCCCTCAAGGATAGTCTCAGCCCAGGAGGAATTGGGGCCATTCTCAGTCACTGCCTTAAGTTCTTTAATCTTTTGGGGATCCCAAGGATACCAAGCCACTGGAAGATTACCACCAGGGTTGACATTCACTGGGTAAAGCCTGGTGGTATACTGGGTGTCGACCCCCTCCCTATTGTAAGGCAGTGGGGCCTCAGACAGCACAGAGGGACTCTGAAAAGGGTTGTCTGAGGGGTCCAAAGATGGATAAGAGGTTCAATGGTGGGATTAGACATGAAGAAGTACTGCCTTATAATTTATAGAGGTACACTCACCTGCAGACTGATTAGACCATCAGTGTTCTTCTGTCAGGAGGAGGGAGAAGATCCTCACATAGGGCACCAGTAGTTGGCTCTTTGCTGGCAGGTCCAGGCGAGAGGAGAGAACCCAGTCCTGCCAAGTCTGTCCAGGGCTGAGCAGCATGGCGAGTGTCAATGGCCCAAAAGAAACCATCTGGGTCCCACAGTGGCCTCTATCAGGGGAGAAGCTTAGAGCCCTCACACAGCTGGTCGAAGAACAACTGTTGCTACAACACAACTGCCCCTCCTGCAGTCCATGGAATGCCACTGTGTTTGCTATTTTTAAAAAAAGAGCTCAGAGGGATGGAGATTATTACAAGATTTGAGGGCAATTAACAAAACCATGCAAATCTGGGGCTCCCCACAAAGAGGGCTACCCCACATCTCAGCCATCCCTGCCAATGTCATAGACACAAAAGACTTTTTTCCCCATCCCTCTCCATCCCCGAGACTGTGAATGTTTTGCATTCTCAGTACCCCCCCCAATCCCCCATTAACAACTCTGGCCCAGCCTCACGATATGAATGGACTGTTCTCCCACAGGGAATGGCTAACAGTCCAACTATTTGTCAGGAGGCTGTAGCCACTGCATTAAAACCCCATTTAGAAAAGGGACCCTCTTGAAAAAACAAAAAGGGGGGGGGACTCAATATATACCATTTTATGGATGATATATTAGTGTGGGGAGACTCTTCTACCTCTCCTTCCCAACTTAAGGACAAGTTAATACCTTCTCTATGTGCCCTAGGATTCACAATAGCCATTCACAAAATCCAACTTATTCTTCCCATTGCATTTTTATGAACAGAGATCTCCCTTACCTCAATACACCCCCTCAAACCCACAATTTCCTTCCCTCAAAAATTAACTCTCGCCTCTCTCTGGAGCTTTTGGGGCAACCTCAGTTGGCTTTGGCCCTGGCTCCCCATTCCCACAAGCTCCCTTCAACCCCTCTTCAACCTCTTGAAAGGAGACAAGATTCCCTCCTCACTAAGAACACTGTCCCCAGAAACAGCCCAAGCTCTAAATTCTGTCAACAAAGTCCTAAAAAATATGGCTCTTGCTAGGTATGACCCAACAATACCTATACAGCTCCTTATCTTTAACTCCTCCCCTACACTTGTGGGAGCCCTTTACAAATAACAGGGGGTGCTGTAATGGCTCCACACCCCGATGGGTGGTGCACCCTGAATTTTAAATGAGGTGGATGCACTAGCTTACATGATTAAAAATGCACTGATAGAGCATTATAAACCCTAGTGAAAGAACCTGATGTTCTTGCCACCCCGTTCTTCCTCTCCTACATCCAGTGGCTAATCAAAAATCACTCCCACTTCGCTATCAGTTTAATAGGATTAGCAGGACAAATCGACAACCATTACCTGATGAAAAATGGGCCTCTGTCCCCACTCTGTTTTGATGGCTGCCCTTGAAACTATTCTCAAAAGGGCCCATAGCAAGAGCCCCCTCAATATTTACAGATAGGGGAAAAGGGGGAGCTGTGCCAGTGATATACTACATCCCTGAGAATGAACCCCCTATCCTCTGATTCAAAGAGCTACCCCATTACTCCCTCCCAA
This sequence comes from Rhynchomys soricoides, assembly GCA_019843965.1. Classification (NCBI taxonomy): domain Eukaryota; kingdom Metazoa; phylum Chordata; class Mammalia; order Rodentia; family Muridae; genus Rhynchomys; species Rhynchomys soricoides. The sequence goes on along the minus strand of JADRCH010000372.1, from coordinate 13,053 downwards.
TATAAAGATTAATAGGCCATCTATCTAGCTCTGAAAGAAGTCAAGGGCCCCCTTAACCTCTTTTCTGACAGTGTATTTGCTGTCATTTTGCTTCCCTGGTTGTCAAGATCCTTCATCAAACTAGATGCCAACCCACTTTCCTCTCTACTCATACAGGTCTCCACCCTCCTACAGGAAAGAGTCTCCCCATCTACATCCAGCATATCCGATCTCACAGTTTCCTACCAGGTCCTTTATCTGAGGGAAATGCACTTGCTGACCAAACTGCCTCAACAGGGACATTCATGGCCTCCACTGAATAAGCAGGGCAATCTCATTCACACACACACACACACACACACACACACACACACACACACACACACATACACACACACACACACACACACACAAAGGGGCTTCATGCCTGCTTCCCTCACATTCCTCATGCTCAACTCCAGAGGTTAATAAAAACATGCTCGTCTTGTGCATCCCTCATTACCACCCCAGCTTTACAAATGATGGGCACCAATCCCTGAAGCCTTAAGTCCAATGGCATATGGCAAATTGATGTCACCCATATTCCCCAATTTTATAGACATAAATATGTTTTTTGTCACCATAGATACATACTCCCATTTCATATGGGATACAGCCCAAACTGGGGAAAACTCAAAAATGTTAATTCACCATATGCTTTCCACCTTTGCCATCATGGGCATTCCTCAACAGATAAAAACTGATAATGGCCCTGCCTTCACCAGCTCTCAATTCAAAACCTTCTGCACATGCTGGGAAATTGCCCATCATACAGGAATTCCCCACACCCCTCAGGGCCAAGGAATAATAGAAAGAACACATCAAACCCTAAAGGCCCAACTTCTAAAACAAAAGGTAACCACCTATTCCCCTAATGTACAATTAATGATGGCTCTGACTACCCTAAACTTATTTAACATCTACAAAAACTCCAAACACCCTCCTATCTCCCTCCATTGGCACACACCAAAATTAACACACACACCCCATCCTACTATGATGCTGAGATCCTTTGGATGGAATTTGGAAGGGACCAGACCCCTTCCTTACAACCAGAAGGGGTTTTGCTTGTGTTTTTCCACAGGACCTACACCTATCTAGGTTCCTGCCAGAAATGTCCGACACCACCCCACCAATCAAGAATATTGCCCGCCTCTTGCTGGCAGATCAAGGACAGAAGAGGAGGAGGAGGCAGAGGAAACACTACATCCAGAAGCACAACAAGATCTCCTGAAAGAACATCCATGACCTGATGACTGATGCCCAAGTCATGTACCCCCCACAACCCCCCCTCTCCTCTATTCTCCTGGCTGTTTTTGTCATCCTTCATGCTAACTCTAGTGCCCAGGCTCTCCCTAGCCTTCCTAACACCTACCACTGGAGATTCTATGCTAGGAAAACCTACAACTGACACATCAAAGTTATAGGCACCCAGGACTGTCCACTTGAAGGATGTCAAACCAGAATTGAGATTCTCTATACCTGGATTCCATTTCCACTATCCCCAGCCCTTTCCTCTGCTTTCCTTACCGAAACACAGGTGAATGTCTCCAAGAGGTCGCCACATACGGTGGTTGCAGATATTGGAGCTGCAGAATGGAATCCACCAGTCATGGTCGCACCATGCTTGCCAACCTTAAAACTCATTTTCAGCTTTCCATCAGCGATCCCTGGAATGAACATTGGCGAACCAGAGTCATACCCCAATGGCTATGCCAAATACCCAGTAGCTGAGCTGCACTTCTCCCATGAGCTTGTTCCTGCCTCCAAATCAGTCTTTACCCATGCTAATATTATTCAACAGGAACATCAGTCTCAGAAGGATCTCTGAGCTACCCTCTCCTAGCTACAACACATCCAATATGCAGCTGACCTCCTTCCCTTAACCACCCACCCCAACTCCTCCCAATGCTTTTTCTGTGCTTCTCTCTCCCAACCCTAATTAGCAGCTGTTCCCATAACATTTCCCTTCACAACTCCAGGGATCCCTACCCACAAGGAAAGCACAGGACATTCCTCTCTTTGACCTGTGCCCCCTCTTTGCCTTGTAGAGCCCTCCTCAAAACCTCATCTTACATGTATACATGATATTACCATCACCAAATCAGTGTGCGTTAACCCTCCTGCCCTCCTCTGGTGCAAAGGCACTACAGGTGCCTGTATCAAGCCCCCCTTTTAAGGCTCCTGTACCCCATGATAATTGTACCCCAGGTTTATCTCTACAAACCTGAAAAACTCACCTTGCAGATGGAAAAAATCTGAAAAAAAGGGAGAGATCTCATCCCTCTGCTCATTTGACTAGGTATTGCTGTCTCACTGGGTGTCCAAATACAACATCTGGCCAGTGTCTTCCAAGACAAGTTTGACCAGGCAATCATGGGTTGTGCATTTGCAAACAGAAAGGGAAGTGCCCAGAAGAATGTTAAAAAGGTTTCCAATTTTTTCTATGCTTGAAATTACCAGTGAACAGTTAGCTTATAAACTGTGATTGATAAATGACCTGATTGGTGTTTATTTGGGGTCCACAGACCACAGCAATCAAAAATATAATTAAAAAATGAATTTCTTTTTAGAAACTAAATTGTGTAGTTACTCTAGTTCAAGAGAACAGAAGAGCTGGACAAATTTGTGTGGCCCTCCCTAACTGGCTGGGGTTTTTTGTTTGTTTGTTTTGTTTGTTTCTTTGTTTGTTTGTTCTGGATGAGAATGGGATAAAAGGTATGAGTTATCCTTTGTGTGCTCCAATATAAATTTTTATTCCCTTGAGAACATGGGACCATAAAGCCTGATACTATGTTTTAAAATTTTTTTTTGAGATCATAATTACCTCATTTAGCCTTTCGCTTTCATCTCTCCTGATCCTCTATTTACCCTCTTTGCTTTCAAATTCATGGCCTCCCTTTGCTTTAATTGTTGCTCCTACTTGAATTTGCCATAAGGTTGTCTACAGGACTCCCCAGGTCTGAGGTAAAGGGATGGCTGTACTACACATTGAGTGTGTAATGACTGTGCACTTAGAGCTCCTAAACATAGGAGGAGAAACATAAAGTCTTCCGGGAGGCTGAAAGCATTTCTACCTAAGTGCAAATTTCCAGTATAGTGACTCTGTGTGCTCCTGGGGTGGAAGACAAAGCTGGCAAGATCTGTGTGGTGTGAGTCCTTTGATATCTGATCACAGTATAGGGGAGTTGTACTCCAGTGAGGCCTATGTAGCTGGGTGGCCCTTGCCAGTGAAGTTCTCTGGAGAAAGCTTTTCCATGGGAGCAGCAGCATGGTGCTTCCTTCCAGGGTTCTCATCCAGATCCAACATGTGGGTCTAACTGTGTCCACTGTGCTGCTATGGATTAGTGCATCTGAGCACATTGCTTTCCCAGGAATACATAGTGATGAGGAGGTAGATGAGGCAGATTGCAGCTCATGTGCCTATGTGGCAGGAGGCAGGTGTTAAATAATCCTTAATGTTTTGTGTAGTCATGTTAGAAGTAAGTTCAGGGTGACCAAGAAAAAAATACATCATTCCAATTGCAGTGCCTGAACAAGAGGAAATTTACTCTTGATCTAGAGGCTATGTTCCTGCCCTAGACAGAGGCTGTACTTGGTTTTTTATTCTAAGGGAGGTGGTGGCTGTATCTTTTCTTCTTTGGCTGCTGTCTGACCTCAACCTCATTTATTTGGATAGTCTATGCTGTACAGGAAATGAAAGAGGAAGGGAAAAGAGGAACTGCCCTAAGGAGAAAAGAGCTCCACAGAAAAGTAGACCTTTGAAGAAAGAACGGGTTTTACTACATAGGAAAATTTAAAGGATTTTAATTCCTTGATCCAAAAAAAAAGCTTAATGATATTTAATAAAAAGACTAATATTAGATTTTAAAAAAAGAAAACAAATTCTTTTGTCTGTTTTTTTTTTAAGTTTTCTTCAAAGTCATTAAGATGTCACCACTATGTCCTATTTTGGAATAAGAAACTGCAGTGGGGAGGGCGTACCTGTCTGTTTAGTATTAGTTGATTCCATAATCCTAAGACATGCCTCAATTAAAAAAAAATTAATAATACTTAGACCATTTATTTCATTAGTATGGTTAGGATACCTGGGAGGTACAAGGACCTAAGGGGAAACAAACGGAATCATACCAGATGCTGAGTCTTGTCTCTGATTCCCACAGCCCAGGATGAACCCTACACAGGGTCCTCTAGCTCCTTCCCATGTGGTGATGGCAGCCCTGCTCACTAAGGCTCAGATTCCCAGTGTGCCTGGCTCTCCTCACAGGTCCCAGCAGCAGGTCACAGGGCAGCACACAAGCCCCTTCTTTAAACACAGGCAAGCCTGAAGCATAGCAAATCAGAAGTGCCCTCCCAATTCTGACAAGTGGGTCTATCTTGAGACCCTGATTAGTATTAGCTGAATCCATAATCCTGACACAGACCTCTAGTACAAAAAATATATATTATTCCATCTACTTCATTAGCATAGCTCAGGGTAAGTCCCCTAATTCATAGGGATGGTTCTGTTGCCAAGATATTGATTTTTTTCCCCATTAAAATGTTAGACCTGCAAAGGGATACAAATTGGAAAGGAAGAAATCAAAATATCACTATTTGCAGTTTATATGATGGTATACTTAAGTGACCTGAAAAACTCCACCAGAGATCTGCTACAGCTGATTAACAACTTCAGCAAAGTGGCTGGATATTAACTCAAGCAAATCAGTAGCCTTCCTATACTAGAAGGATAAACAGGCTGAGAAAGAAATTAGGGAAATAACACCCTTCACAATTGTCACAAACAATATAAAATATCTTGGTGTGACTCTAACCAAACAAGTTAAAGATCTGTATGACAAGAACTTCAAGTCTCTGAGGAAAGAAATCGAAGACCTCAGAAGATGGAAAGATCTCCCTTTCTCATGGATTGGCAGGATTAATATAGTTAAAATGGCCATCCTGCTGAAAGCAATCTATAGATTCAATGCAATCCCCATCAAAATCCCAACTCAATTCTTCATAGACCTAGAAAGAGCAATTCTCAAATTCATATGAAATAACAAAAAACCCAGGATAGTGTCCCATCCCGCGGGACTTTGTTATTCGTGAGGAGTGAGGAGGACTAAGCCTGAAAAGAAAAACAGGCGAGAGAAAGGAGGGAGGCCAAGCAAAGTTCCTTCAAGGTCTCAGCTTTATTCTTGACACACGTTTGC
>JADRCH010000370.1:0-29985 GCA_019843965.1 Rhynchomys soricoides | reverse complement strand
ATGCGGCTCCCAGTCGGAGTGTCTGCTGCCTGTGGCTACTGAATGGGCCCTGACTGTTGCAGACATCATGCTTTTAAATTTTTTCAGTTAGTTTTTATTTTATGTGCATAAAGGTTTTGCCTGTATACAAGTACATGTACTATGTACAAGCCTAGTGCTGAACAGGCTGTAATAGACTCATGGATCATTCGTGGAGCTTGGAGATGGTTAATGTTACCCCCACCAATGGGTTTAGAGTAAGTGGATCCTCAAAGGAAACTTACAGTTCAAGCAGAGGGAAGCAGGAGGTGGTGGCCACAACTCTAATCCCAGCACTCAGGAGAGAGGGGCAGGCAGAGGATCTCTAAGAGTTTCAGGACAGCCTGGTCTACACAGAAAAACAATGTCTCTGAAAAAAATCAAGGTGATGGAGGTGGAGATGATGATGATGGAGATGATCGTGGTGATGGAGATGTTGGTGATGGAGATGAGATAGGGTGGACATAGTAATGGAGGTTATAGAGATGATGGCGATGGTGAGGATACTTCTTGATATGTTTTGTAATGCAGAGCCATGAAGCTGTGGGAGGGCGTGCCTTAGTGGGCCGTGCTGAGACCTCCTCCTCCTCCTCAGGTACAGGCCGGCCATAGGACAGGTTTGGGGCATGGGAAGGGGGAGTGAAGGGAGTAGAGACCAAGAGGAGGCAGAGAAGGATGGAGAGGGAAAGAAGGAAAGAACATGTGGGAGGGGATGAGAGAGAGAGAGAGTAGTTGTTGGGCGGAGCCTAGAAGAAATGCTACCACACCTGAAGATGTGGACAGTGGAGGCTTCACATCGTCAGCAGTCGAGATCACTACCAACACTAGCCCACTTCTGACCCCATGGCAGAGAGGAAAAACAAATGGCCACAGCGCGCTGACCAGGGATTGGTGCAAACTGAATTTGCACCAAGTTCTTTTAGAAGTAGCTTCAGTTGCTCAGATTCACTTTGCCGCATTGCTGAACACCTACAGGGACACCAGAACTTAGGGATCACTATGGTACACAGATCTCTGGGCTAGGGAGATCACTCACTCAGTAAAGCGCTTGCCACGCAGGCCTGAAGACCTGGGTTTGGATCCCCAGCAATGCGTGGTGGTACAAATCTGTAACCTCAGCACTGAGGAGACAGGCAGATTTCTGGGGCTTGCTGAGAGACCCTGTTTCTAAAGAGTAACAGAAAAAGAGACCTTCTGTCGTCCTTGGGCATGCACACACACACATACACACACACACACACACACACACAAACACACATGCAAATGTCACACACACATATGCAAATGTCCTGCACACACATGCAAATGCCACATACACATGCAAGTGCTATGCCCTCACCTGCAAATGTACATGCATGTACATGATACACACAACATACACACAAGAAAAGCTTATAGATATTGACAATTAACTTGAATTTTTGAAGAAGTGATGATAGCAAAAGTTTTCATCTACTACTGGGAAAATGGAAAGTTCTCTTGGTGATAAACAGGTAATGGACAGACAGACTGAGAACATGGGACCCTGAGACCCATTCAGCGGGAGTTCCTAAGCGACTGGTCATGCTTCAACCTCCAACAGCCCCTCCCCCAGCACATATGCCCACTTGTCCAAGGAGAGGACATTGATGTGGCAAGGACCCCATGGGAATGAAGCCAAGAGGGGATGGGGAAGGGCAGCTGCTCCCCCTCTTAGGGCTGGGAAGCTCAGCAGCTCTGCTGTGGTGAGACTGTTCAATATTCAAATTAAAATCATGTTCCTTTGGGAAACCTGGCTCCACAGAGCACTATAATTGGTGCCCATGGGAACATTTAGACTAATGGAGAATTCATGAAAACCATGTTGCTGCATTTAAGTAGAAATCTTGGGAATTTTGCCACCAGCATCAGGCACTCTGAGATCCCATTTCCATGTTTTCACGGAGACAAAGAAGGGGACAGAGCCACAGGTGGCTCTCCATGGCTGGGCCCTGTCAAGAGGAGATGTCCCTCTTTGGGCCTTGGTCATGGAATTCTGAGGCCGAACAGGAAGCCAAGAGAGGGAGGGCTGGTGGGAGGAGGATGAAGGAAGTGTAGACAAAGAGATGGCTCACACTGTGATCAGCAGTAAGAACGGCAGTGTCCACCGAGGCCAGATGCTGATAGTCTGCTTTGCACACTTATTCCAAAGTTCTCACATCAATCATCAATCAAAAAAAAAAAAAAAAAAAAAGCCCTGCAGACATGCCCACAGGCCAATCTGATGGAGGGAAATCTTCAATTGAAGGTCCCTCTTCCCAAGTGACTCTAGTTTGTGTCAAGTTGACAAAAACTAACCAGCCCAGGCTATCTTCTGAAAATGCTTTACAAAGCAATTGTGTTGCTTTGTGAATATCCAGCGTGTATAGACAAACTTGAATCAGTTTTTGTACAATGTGTAACTGAAAACACATACAGACATGCACATGTCACAGCATACTCTGCATGCCAAGTCACACACAGTCACATATACATATATACATGCAAAAAGGACACACTTAACTGCACATACACATGAAAATGCAAACATATAGGCATGCATACATGAAGGAACACATAAACTGATACACACATGAAGATACATACAGACAGGCACACATATACAAATGAATACACGCACGGGTGCACCCTCCTGCAAGCTCACCTATGCAACCTCACCTATGCAGGCACACAATGCTGGAATGCATGTGTAGACACATGATATATGAAGGAGCTCACATGCAAGCATGTACACACGATGATGCATATACATGTAGGTATGTTCATGCACATATACACGCACTAAGTAAACACATGGAAAACTATAATACAGCCACACAAGTGAAGAATACATTCATTAATAATATATCTATATATGCACATATACATATAGGAGACGTACATGCAGGCACACTCATGCAGGAACTTATATAGGCATACATGCATGCGCACACACATAGGAACATACATGCACAGATATACATATCAGCACACATATGCAGATACATGCATATAAACACACACATACCGGCACATATATATTCAGGCAAGCATGTATGCACACACAGAGTCAGGGGACAGGCTCCGTTCTAGGACCTGCCCAGTTCCCGAGATCCCCTGGCTCTCGGGGCCTCTGCCTTCCACCCTCTCACCTACTCTGATGCTGCTTCTGAGACACCAGAGGTAAAATCTGACAAGGTTCTACTCTCTGCCTCCCCTTTCCTCAGTCTTCTTCAGGGATGCTTCACTCTCCTCTGAGCACAACTAGTCACAGCTCCAGTAGACAGCACCACCCTCGGGATAGGACGTTTGCTTGTTTGTTTAGTTTTCATAAAGCCTGGATTAACTTCAAACTTGCTACCAGCTGATTGCCACCTATTCTACACACACACACACACACACACACACACACACACACACTGATAATAATTTAAAGAAGGGTTTTGTCATCTGTTAATGGTCCTCTGGAGAAATCGGTTAACCCAGAAGCACTCTCTTTAGCCCCATTCTTTTGTTTGTTTTGGTAGTAGGCCTCAGATGGGATTGACCTGCCCCCAAAGAGTCATGAAGAGTGTTGGGTCAGTGGGTCAGTGGGTCAGTGGTCCTGTGGGGGAAAGGGTTCGAACCGCAGGGCTCCAGAGAGGACCACACAGCCTCTCAGCCTAGCCTGTGCCGCCCGAAAGCCTGCTGGCCTTGACCAGACCAGACTGCATCCAGACAGCCTGGCCAGCTTCTGGAGCTGTGACCACTGCAGGGTATGAGGCAGAGAGCACACTGCCTGAGAGGAAAAGAGAGAGAGCCAGGTACATGGGAGGCTGAGGCAGAAGCATGACTGGTTCGAGGACAACATAGACCATACAGCAAATGAGTCCATGTCAGCAAGGAAGTCAGGGAGAGTCGGTGCCTAGGTTAGAGACCCAGGCTAAACTCCAAGCACAGCAGCACACTAAAGTGACAAAGAATATTTTTTGAGACAGGTGGCCTCGGACGCAGAGATCCACCTGCCTCCCCCTCCCAAGCACCGTGAATCCACTTAAACCCGGTCTCCCAGCACTGGGGAGGCAGAGGCAGGCCAAGGCCAACCTGAGTTCAGTCTGGTCCACAGTGAGTGCCAAGACAGCCAGCTGGTCTAAAAGCCACAAAAAGCAAAAAGCTGAGGTCTGGGTCTTGTCTTCCAGGTGTGGCCAGGTACACAGTCTCAGTTACTAGGGTCACCGGCTCACACCTCTGTAGTGGTGGCTGTTTCACAGGTCTTCAGCTGGTGACATCACATGAGGAGGCTTTTAAGGTAGCCGGCTGGAGGAGGCAGGGACTGAACACAGAGCCTTGGAGAAAGAGAGGCCTCTCTGGCTGCTTCCTGTCACCCCATCACACTCTGGTCATGAGCTGAGCTGCTCCATCATGCCTCTCAGGCTCTCCTCTCAGACATCTGTAAAGCATTCATCACTGGACAGTCAGGCAAGCTGGTGGCTCAGTCGACGACGGCCCTGCATCTGCATACACACACAACCAGGACCACCTGTGTGGCACAGGCCTATCACCCTGTCACAGCAGTTAGGAGGTGGAGGCTGGAGACCAGGAGTTCAAGGTCTCCATACTGAGTGGACTGGGAGGGTCAGGGTGCTGGATGCTGGTGCACTGATGGCTGTTCTTGGGGCTCCCAGCCCAGCCGTCACTCATGACCTGGGATTTCTGGTGTAAGGGTAGGTGAGCAGGTTCACTCACAGCCACGACACTCCAAAGCTGAAGCCCTCTGAGCTCTGCTGCCATGGGACTGGGTGGGTCACAGGGGTCGCTGTGGACAGTTCTAGTCACACACTGCTGTAGCCCAGCCTCTAACAGGCTGTTTCTGCACCATCCTGGCTGTGACTGCCAGTCCCACAGACTTCACACTGACTCAAGTACCTGTGAAAACCTCAGGGCTGAAGACGGAGTTCTGTGACCAAGGAGCACTTGGAGGACCCTGACCAATCCCAGCATGACCATGGTGGCTCCCGAGGATCTGGGCCCTGTGCACACTGCACCTATGTGGTGCAGACATATGTGTAGGCCAACACTAGCATACATCAAATAAAGACTAAAAGAATTTAGACCTAAGACCATGAGGGTCACAGAAGCAAGGTGTGGTGGCACATACCTGTCACACCAGCTATTAAGATGCTGAAGCAGGATTGCTACAAGTTCTTGGCCAGCCTGGGTTAATGACTACTTACTGCCTCAGTGGATCCAGGGAGATGGCTCAACCGGTAAAGTTGTTTGCCACCAAACCAGAACATCTGAGTTCAACCCCTGAACCCACACTGTGAGGGAGGGAGCCATCCCTCAAAGGTGTTCTGTGAGTGCAACACACGTGCCAAAAATGACAAATTAGCCAGACCAGAGAGCCATGGTGTGGCTGAGATGGTGGCTCCTGCCCTCTGTCAAGGCTGCAGAGATAGGTTGTGTCCACCTTGGAAGGGGTAAGGCTGCAGGGGGACTAGTGTCAGGAGGGCAGTTGGTTGTAAGGGGGCTGTGGTTCACTCCTGTGGTCTCACTACATGTGACTTACCCTACAGAATAGACTTGTAGGGGCAGAGCCTTGCTCTTGGACTCCAGATGATCTGTGCCACTAGCTCTGTCCCGTACCTAGCACCCACCCAGAGCCTGCAGTACAAGCTGCCTGGCTGGTGATGGCGCACAGCCCATAGCTGCTTCACTCTGGCCTGGTCTGGAGCTGTGAGGCCGCAATCAAGGCTCTACAGAGTGGGTGCCCGTCTTACTGCCGGCGACAGCACTGGTACAGAGCCATGACACTGGGTGTTCCAGCAAGCTCCAAGGCTGGTCATCATATCCCAGTGTCTTAGTTAGGGTACCATTGCTATAATGAAACATTATGACCAAAGTCAAATCGGGGTGGGGGGAGGAAATCCGGCCTATGTTTCCACAGCACTGTTCATCACTGAAGGACATCAGGACAGGAACTCACAGAGCAGAACCTGGAGGCAGGAGTTGATGCAGAGGCCATGGAGGAGTGGATGCTGCTTACTGAACTGTGCCCCCTGGCTTGCTCAGTTTTCTTAGAGAACCCAGGACCACCAGCCTAGGGATGGCACTACCCACAATGGCTGTGCCCTCCACCAATGATCACTAAGAAAATGTCCTGAACTGGAGACATGGCTCAGCAGTTAAGAGCACTGACTGCTCTTCCAGAGGTCTTGAGTTCAATTCCCAGCAACCACATGGTGGCTCACCGCCATCTGTAATAGGATCCGATGCCCTCTGCTGCTGTGTCTTAAGACAGCTACAGTGTACTCACATACATAAAATAAATAAAAATCTTAAAAAAAAAAAAAAGAAAGAAAGAAAGAAAGAAAGAAAATGTCCTTCCGGCTGGCTTATAGCCTGGTCCTATGGAGGCATTCTGTCCACTGAGGCTCGCTGCCCTCAGAGGACATGAGCGCGCCTAGCCTTCATTCCTTACTAACTGTCCCCTAGTTTGGAGGCTAGAGTCACTTGGGAGGAAACCGCCTCCACCTGATTGGCCTGGGTAAGAAAGCAGGTGAGGAGCAGGCCACCAAGCAGCACCCACCATGGCCTCTATATCAGCTCCTGCCTGCATTCCTGCCCTAAACAACCCCTTTTCGTAAGTTCTTTATGGCCATGGTGTTTGTACAGCAGTAGAAATCTAAGACAATAAGACCAAAATCTCAGACATCTGCTTTATTTTTAGTTGTTTGAAACAAGGATTCACTATGTAGCCCAGACTGGCCTGGACTCCACATAGATCCTCCTGCCTCTGCAGCCTGAGTTCTAGGATAGAAGGCATGAGTGGCCAGTTCTGGTCCCCCATGGGGCCGTTTGTCTTGGCAGCTACAGTTGCAGCTCTGGGGATGGCAGAGGCAGAGCTCGGCCTTGCAGGGGCCTTGCTGCTACTGTTGGGATTGGTGGTGTTGAGGGGCTGATGGGCACCAGGCGGTAGCGCCTCCGGGTCCACCATACAGATTCCTGGTGCGTCCGGCAGTGGTGGTGGCACAGGAGGTGTAGGCGGTGGGTCCCTGGCTGCGCTCTCACTGCCTGCATCATCATCAGAATCCTCCATGGGCACAGGATCAGAGTCAGATAGTGTGGACAGTGACTTGCTCACAGATGTGGGTGGAGTCTCCGGTGGCCACTCCTGTGATCGAGCACTGCTGTCAGAGCTGCCTGGGGATGCAGGAAGGGGTGGCTTGAGGTGCGAGAACTCACAGGGTGACAGGAGACACAGGTCCACATCATGAGGAGTCGTGGAGCAGCATGTGAGGAGCAGGGGCAGGCTAAGCCCCGAGTCGCCTGCTGGGAGCACTTGCTCGAAGGACACGGAAAGCGACTTGTCGGTCCACCTCGGTTGAGTGAGGTGAGCCCAGCTCCGCGGGCAGAGAGGGCATAGTCAGCGTGGGCGTTGTGGATGAGGGTGATGCTTCAGGGGCAGGCTCTGGGCGCAGAGGACTGAGCAACAGATGCTTGGTGCTATTCCCGGGTGCTGTAGGTGGTGGGGACTGAGCTGGGGAAAGGGTCGGGGATGGGGCAGGTGGCCGCTCAGACTCCATGATGGCGGCTGCTTCTCCAGGACACTCAGGCACAGGGCCTGTGCATGGCGCTGCTGGAACTGGGGCTCGAGGCCCATTCTGTGACACGCGAAGTTTTGTGTTGACTACACCAGGCCCAGGCCAAGTGGTCCCAGATATTGTGTCCTTCTTCAGGTCACGAGTGGCCAGGGAAGGCTCCCTTCGCACTGCACTCCTGCTGGTGATGCAGCCACCAGTGCCACGTACTGACTCCTTGCGTGCACTGTCCCAAGACGCCAGACTGTCCTGGCTGTTGGCCCTGGAGGGTGCCTCCAGGTCATGCATGGTGACTATCGGCCTGTGCAGGCAGGGCAGGTGCTGCAGGCTCTGTAGCCCATCCAGCAGGCGAGCAGGTGGTGTGCGGCCAGGAAACAGTATGCGCACCACCTTGTCACCCAGCGCAGCGGGCTGCCACACAAGCAGAGCACAGGCAGGCGCTGCGGGATCCCCAAGAGTAGGTGCAGCACAAAGAGCTCTAGGCGGTCTACACCCAACTTCTCAAAAAGGGCGGTGGGGCACGAGGGCTGTGGGCCAAGCTGCAGCGGCAGAAGCGCGATGCCCAAGCTCTGCAGCAGGCTCCGCGTGCACACTGCCTCGTCCTCGCCCCCGTGCAACCAAGATGCAGCCTCGCGAGCATTCAGGAACGCCACGCCCAGCGCAGGTGACAGCAGGCCACGTAGCTGCTCCTCATGCTGTCCCTGTGGTCCTGCGGCTGGCTCGCGCTCTGCCAACTTGCGAAGCAGCAGGCTGTTGAGGCCAGACAGGCTGTCAGCACCCGCGTGGGTCAGAAACACGGCATCCACGCGGTCCAGGTGGCGCACCAGCTTCCAGAAGCTCGACTTGGGGTTGGAACCGCCGTTCACCAGCACCGTAAAGCCGTTGACAACGAAGAAGGCAGCATCTCCCAGGCCACCCGGGAACACATAGCAACAGGGCCTTGCCAGGCGCAGAAAGCCGCCCGCAGTCCGTGCCGTCAACAACTCGAAGGGCGATCGCGGCTCCAGCGACTCAGCCACATAGTCCAGGAAGGCACGAAGGCCCTCTGAGGCCGGCAGCTGTGCTGGCGGGTTTAGTCGCAGCCCCAGCCCAGGCGCAGGGCTCAGCAGCACCCAGTCCCCAAAGGTTGGACAGGACACAGTGAGGGCTGGGGCAGCTGGTGCTGAGGCCAATGCATCCTGGACCTGAGGGGCAAGCACAGGATCACCTGGACCTGAGGACTCGATATCACTTCCTCTAATCCCCACTAGCCACCACTGGTCAGCCCGGGCCTACCAGGGTCTCTGGTGGAGTTGCCTTCCTTGCCTTCGGCCCTGTTCTGTGCATCCTCCCTACTGTGCAGTGGATGAGAGGCTTCAGGGCCTTTCTCTCACCCCAGAGCACAGGCCTGGGAGAGGCCTGGCAGAAGGGACAAGGGAAACACTCACCTCTTTGTCCCCTAGCACCCGCAGGAAGTGGTGGGCAGAGAACCCCCCAGTTTGCAGCAGCAGCTCTCAGGTCTCCTCCAGGCAGGTCCTTGCCAGGACCAGCAGTTTGTGAGGGGCGGGGTCCATCAGGAGGTTCCTGAGCTGTGAGTGATGTGGGCAGCCTCATGAGCAACACTGGGCCAGGCCCTACCTCTGAACTCATTGTCAGAGGCAATAGAGAAGCTGAAGCAGATCGAGTCAGGTGTGCCTACCACAGCCTCCCCTGCCCCAAGGCCAGCTGACATCTGCCTGCCAAGTGCGAGACTCCTGCGGAGACCACCTAGCCCTTTTGCTTTCTTTAGGCAAGGTTCTTCCTCTATGAAAGCACAGGCTAGCCTTCACCTCCTATCCCTGCTTCTGCCTCCTCCTGCTGGGACAATAGACCTGTGACAGCATTCCCGGATCAACTTGTGGCATGCAGCAGAGTCCCAGAGCTGTCTTATGGCAGGGAGGAGGGTGCAGGCTGGCCAAAGGCAAGACTCCTTCCTACCCCCCAGGGCAGCTCCTGCCTGGGTCAGGCTGAGGCTGAGCCAGGACACAGAGACCCTCGGTTCCTACCGCCTCCAATTAAGACACAGTACATCCCATGACCCTAGGCTCCAGCCTTCCTGCCCCGCCTCTACAAGAGGAAGTCGGTGGAAACCTGTCAACCACACATGTAGGTCAGGAGTGAGCATAGCATAGGCCCTCCCTGCTCCTACCTCATCACACAGAGACTTGTCTGAGGAGTTCAGCAGAACCAGCGTCTCCAGTGACTCTCCATGGTGGTTCAGGCTCCGCTGCCCTGTGGGATGACAGGTCCCTGACTCTGGCTGCCTAATGCCAAATCCTACCACAGAAGACCCTCAGGTACTCAAGCTGTAGGACCCACACAGGGTGCCACAGCACCCGCTACGGCTGAGAGCGAAAATGAGAGAAAACGGAAGCCCATGCGTGTCCTCAGCCTCAAGCAGGGACAGCGGAGACAATGCGCCAGAGGTGCTAGGCTGCTCACCAGCAGTGGCACAGCCTGGCACCTAAGCCAGGAGGCACCGGAGGCTCCACATAGCAGACAGAGCACCTTCAGTCCTCCCCTGCAAGCTAGCTGCTACGACTCCAGGAGACTACCCAGAGGGGCTTTCAGAGGTCAGTATGTTCATAGCCTAATCTTGCAGGATTTTTTGTCTCACCCAGATTTTGAAATGGATAATCGACAAATAAATGGTGCATATTTTATGGGGTACAGCATACTTGATACAGATTGCATTGTTAAATAAGTGAATTGATCTTATTAATACACTTCTCACTTCATATATTCAAGAGAGAGCATTGAAGATATACTCTCAGTGACTTCTAATATCTGATACAGTATTGTCACAAGTAGTCACCATATGCACATCTCAAAAGTGGTTCTCAGGTCCAACCCCATGCTCAAGAAAAGAAAACTAAATAAGGGGGTGCATCACAGACACAACCTACCACAGGATAATTTCCAAAGAGTAAGAAGCCAAATGACTGTAATATTGAATAACTAATCTTTCTGACTTAGTTGTGGTTAGCTTACAGGTTCAGAGGTTCAGTCTATTATCATCAAGGCAGGAAGCATGGCAGCATCCAGGTAGGCATAGCGCTGGAGTTGCTGAAAGTTCCACATCTTGTTCCAAAGGTAAACAGAAGAAGACTGGCATCCTTCTGGCTAAGAGAAGCATCTTGAAGCCCATCCCCACAGTGACACATGTCCTCCAGCAAGGCCACACCTGCTCCAACAGGGCCCCACCTCCTAATTGTGCCAGTCCCTAAGCCAAGCAAATTCAAACCCCCACACTCCACTCCCTGGTCCCCACAGGCTTGTTCAAACACATGAGACTATGGAGGCCACACATACCCATAGCATAATGCAAAAAACATTAGGTCAACCTCAAAAGGCCCATAGTCTGTAACAGGCTCAACGACGTTAGAAGTCCAAAGGTCAAAGTCACTTTTGAGATTCATCCAATCACTTAACTATAATTCCTTATGAAATCAAAACCGAAAAAAGCAGATCACATACCTCTATCATCATGCAGGATATACATTACCATTCCAAAATGTCATGGTGAGGAACTACTGAGCCAAAGCAAGGCAGAAACCAGCTGGGCGAACTCCAAACTCCACATCTCCATGTCCAATATCAAAGCTCTCTTCAGACCTCCGACTCCTTTCATCCTGTAGACTGTGGTTGGCGCATCTCACACTGAGCAGCAACAAACTTCATTCTCTTAGGCTGGTTCCACTCCCTGTTAGCAGCTTTCCCCAGCAGGTATACCATGGCACTGGTACTGTTAACTTCTTGGGATCTTCAACTTTACAACTTGGTGTTCTAATGTCTGGAATCCACACATGACCTTCTGGGCTCCTCCAAGGGGCTGGTGTCACTTCTCTAGTTCTTCCCTCTGTAGCACTCTAGGCTCAAGTTCACTCCACTCCACTGCTGCTGCTCTTCTTGGTGATCATCCCATGGTACTGGCATCTCCAATACACTGGGGTCCTCCACTGCAACTTGGTTTCACCAATAACCTCTCATAGGCTCTCTTCATGGTGCCAAGCCTCAACTTCTTTGCATGACCCTTCCAGTCCTGGGCCAACTGCAACTGAGGCTGCACCTTCACCAGTGGCCTTCCATGGCCTCTCACAGTGTCAAGCCTCAGCTGCTCTCCATGACCCTTTCATGCCTTCAAACCCAGTACCATCTGAGTAATTCCTACACATTACCAAGTCCAGGTGAACCATGAGGTACAACCTTGGCTGTCTCTGGAACACAGCTTCTTTGTGCTCTCAGAAAACACTTCCCAGAAGATTTCACCTCAGTGGCACTGGTTTTCTTAATCACTACTCATTTCTTAGCTTCAGCTGAGCATCAAATGTCCAAGTAGTCCCTTCTATTCTTGACTCTAAAGCTGGAGCCAAGTGGTTGAAGCTGCCAAGTCCTGCTGTTTGCTGGGGCTCAAACATGCCCCTTGTTCTATTAGATCCCTCACTGCCTAAGCTTAGCAAGTCCTGGAACTTGCTCTGTAAACTGACTTTCGTTTTGTTTAGGTTTTTTTTGTAATTGTACATAAAATTTTATTCCAATATGTATATACTGATGGATATCTATCACAGTATTAAATACAATGGTGAATTATGAGAAACATGTCAAAATTAAATATGGAATTAATAAATTATGAAATTACTTGTAGACATTTCTATAATGATTAAAATGCTAATTTTTTGCTAAAATTTTAGAAGCCAATATTTTCATTATTTTTTACATTCACATTATAAATATGATTAAAATAAATTAAATCAGTGTGTAAAAATATGTAATTGGAAATTATTTCTGACAGATCAACTCTTACTTGTGATGTTATTTATACTGGTATGTATGTGTGAAAACACAACAGCTGAATTTTAGTCTTTGTAAATGATATCTCAGAAATGTTTATTTCATGAATGTTAGAATGTGGGACAGCAGAACCGGCGCATGCATCCTACAGGTGACTGTCAACTTGAGGCTTGTTCATGGGATGCAGGGCTATAGAATTTGCTTCTGGGAAAATGGCACACCGATACCTTGCTGCTCTAAAGCACCTTTAGTTGGAGATGAAGTTTTTTCCTGTTTCCTGATGACTTTACACAATGAATAATGAAAATATGCAGGTATCTCAAGATCCTCCCAGAAATAGAAACTAAAAAACTTCCCTAATCCCATCCCAACCTGTTGAAAATAACCATGGGTTACAGTTTAGTGTGTAACTGCCTAACACATGTAAATATGTGTATTTTTCCTGTTGAATAAATGATATTTTAATTCACATTGCTTTTTTTTACACTCATGGTGTGGTGGTTTGGCCCAGGGAGTGGCATTATTAGGAGGTGTGACCTTGTTGGAGGAAGTGTGCCTTTGAGACCCTCTCCCTAACCCCCTAGAAAACAGCCTTCTCCTGGCTTTCTTTGGATGAAGATGGAGAACTCTCAGCTCCTCCTTCTGAACTATGTTTTGATGATAATGCACTGAATCTCTGAACCATAAGTCAGCCCCAGTAAACCATTGTCCGTGTGAGAGTTGCCTCAGTCATGGTGTCTCTTCAGAGCAGTTGGAGCCCTAACTACAACCATGGTCCTCAACAGATGCATGCCTTCTATTCATAAATAACAATTGGTTCAAGAATAGTTTGTTTCAAAAGAGACCCTGATGAAAGATGGAGGAGGGACAGCTTGATAGGCTTCCCAGTGTTTGTGGTTGATATTTAAGGTAAAATTGTATGCCACACTGCTGCTGAGACAGTATTTATGTAAATAGCCGCCTACTATTGGATATTTAGGCTGCTCTCAGTTGTTTGCTAGTGCTGGGCATAGTGTAGTGCGGAGCCCTATGTATAATCTTTCCGCATTTTCTTTTCCTTTTTCTTTCTTTCTTTTTGTCTTTTTTTGATACTTTGTTTAAATTTCAAATGTTTCCCCCTTTCCAGGTCTCCCCTTTGGAACCTCCCCATTTCCTCCCCCCTCTCCTGCCACTATGGGGGTATTCCCCCAACAACCCACCCACCCACTCTCCTCATCTCTCCTTGGCAGTCTCCTATACTGGGGGATCTGACACCCTCCAGCCCAAGGGCTTCTCCTGCTGGATGGCTAACAAGACCCTCCTCTGCGCATATGTGGCCAGCACCATGGGTCCCACCATGTGTATTCTTTTGTTGGTGATCCAGTCTCTGGGAGCATTGGGAGGTCAGTCCAGTTGACACTGTTCCTCAGTCCATGGGGCTGCAAACTCCCTCAGCTTCTTCAGTCCCTTCTCCAACTCCTCCATCTGGAGTTGGACTCCACTCAAACAATTGTGAATTGAATGTTGGATATTATGAGCTTTTAGGCTAAAATCCACTTATCAGTGAGTACATATCGTGCTTGTTCTTTTGTGACTGAGTTACCTCACTCAGGCTATTTTCAAGTTCCATCCATTTGCCTACGAATTTCATGAAGTCATTGCTTTTTTTAAATTTTTCATATTTTATTTACATTTCAAATGTTTCCCCCTTTCCAGATCTCCCCTTGGGAACCTCCGCATTCCCTCCGTCCTCCCCCTGTCACTATAGGTGTATTCTCCCAGCCACCCACCCACTCTCGACTTCCTTCCTTGGTATTCTCCTATACTGGGGCATCTAACATCCTCAGGCCTCCCCTGATGGATAACAAGACCCTCCTCTGTGGCCAGCACCACGGGCCCCTCCATGTGTATTCTTTGGTTGGTGGATCAGTCTCCAAGAGTATCAGGGGATCAGGCAAGATGCCACTGTTGCTACCTCCCAGGGGATGCAAACTACCTCTGCTCCTTCAGTCCTTTCTCCAAGTCCTCCATCTGGGACCTCACAGTCAGCCCTAACTTTGCTGTGAAGTGACTCTTGGGTATTTCAAACTTTTGGGCTGATAACCACTTAACAGTGAGTACATACCATGTTCATTCTTTTGTGACTGCGTTACCTTGCTCAGGATGATATTTTCAAGATCCATCCAATTGTCTGAGAATTTCATGAAGTCATTGTTTTTAATAGCTGAGTAGTATTCCATTGTGCAAATGTACCACATTTTCTGGATCCATTCCTCTGTGGTGGGACATCTAGGTTGGTTCCAGCTTCTGGCTATTATAAATATGGCTGCTATGAACATAGTGGAACATGTGTCTTTATTACATGTTGGAGCATCTTCTGGGTATATGCCCAGGAGTGGTATAGCGGGGTCCTCAGGTAGTATTATGTTCATTTTTCTGAGGGTCCGCCAAATTGATTTCCAGAGAGGTTGTATCAACTTTCACTTACACCAGCAATGGAGGAGTGTTCCTCTTTCTCCACATCCTCGCCAACATCTGCTGTCACCTGAATTTTTGATCTTAGCCATTCTGACTGGTGTGAGGTGAAATCTCAGGGTTGTTTTCATTTGCATTTCCCTGATGACTAAGGATGTCAAACATTTCTTTAGGTGCTTCTCGGCCATTCGAATTTCCTCAGTTGAGAATTCTGTTTGGCTCTCTTCCCATTTTTTGATAGGATTATTTGGATCTCTGGAGTCTAGCTTCTTGAGTTCTTTGTATACATCGGATATTAGCCCTCTATCGGATGTAGGATTGGTAAAGATCTTTTCCCAATCTGTAGGTTGCCGTTTTGTCCTATTTACAGCGTCCTTTGCCTTACAGAAGCTTTGCAATTTTATGAGGTCCCATCTGTCGATTCTTGATCTTAGAGCACAAGCCATTGGTGTTCTGTTCAAGAACATTTCCCCTGTGCCCAAGTGTTCGAGACTCTTCCCCACTTTCTCTTCTATTAGATTCAGTGTATCTGGTTTTATGTGGAGGTCCTTGATCCACTTGGACTTGAGCTTTGTACAGGGAAGGGAATGGATCGATTCGCAATCTTCTATATGTAGTCCGCCAGTTGATCCAGCACCATTTGTTGAAGATGCTGTCTTTTTTGAACTGAATGGTTTTAGCACATTTGTCAAAGATCAAGTGACCATAGATATGTGGGTTCATTTCTGGGTCTTCGATTCTATTCCATTGATCTACCTGCCTGTCACTGTACCAATAGCATGCAGTTTTAATCACTACTGCTCTGTAGTACAGCTTGATGTCAGGGAGGCTGATTCCCCCATAAGTCCTTTTATTGTTGAGAATAGATTTAGCTATCCTGGGTTTTTTGTTATTCCATATGAATTTGAGAATTGCTCTTTCTAGGTCTATGAAGAATTGAGTTAGGATTTTGATGGGGATTGCATTGAATCTGTAGATCCCGTTTGGCAGGATGGCCATTTTAACTATATTAATCTTGCCAATCCATTAGCTTGGAAGATCTTTCCATCTTCTGAGGTCTTCTTCGATTTCTTTCTTCAGAGACTTGAAGTTTGTGTCAGACAGATCTTTCACTTGTTTGGTTAGAGTCACACCAAGATATTTTATATTGTTTGTGACAATTGTGAAGGGTGTTAATTCCCTAATTTCTTTCTCTGCCTGTTTATCCTTCGAGTATAGGAAGGCTACTGATTTGCTTGAGTTAATTTTGTATCCGGCCACTTTGCTGAAGTTGTTTATCATCTGTAGCAGATCTCTGATGGAGTTTTTGGGTCACTTCAGTATACCATTATATCATCTGCAAATAGTGATATTTGGATTTCTTCCCTTCCAATTTGTATCCCTTTGACCTCCTTTTGTTGTCTGATTGCTCTAGCTAGAACTTCAAGTAGTATATTGAATAGGTAAGTAGAAAGAGGGAAGCCTTGTCTAGTCCCTGATTTCAGTGGGATTGCTTCGCATTTCTCTCCATTTAGTTTGATGTTGGCCACCGGTTTGCTTTATATTGCTTTTACTATGTTTAGGTATGCTCCTTGAATTCCTGATCTTACCAAGACTTTTATCATGAAGGGATGTTGAATTTAGTCAAATGCTTTTTAAGCATCTAATGAAATGACCATGTGGTTTTTTTCTTTGAGTTTGTTTATGTAGTGGATTACATTGATGGATTTCCGGGTATTGAACCATCCCTGCATCCCTGGGATGAAGCCTACTTGATCATGGTGAATGATCGTTGTGTTGCGTTCTTGGATTCGGTTTGAAGAATTTTATTGAGTATTTTCGCATCTATATTCATAAGGGAAGTTGGTCTAAAGTTTTCTTTTATTGTTGGGTGTTTGTGGGGCTTTGGTATCAGTGTAACTGTGGCCTCATAGAATGAATTGGGTAGTGTTCCTTCCGTTTCTATTTTGTGGAATAGACTGAAGAGTATTGGTATTAGGTCTTCTTTGAAGGTCTGATAGAATTGTGCACTGAACCCATCTGGTCCTGGGTTTTTTTAAGTTGGGACACTGTTAATGATTGCTTCTCTTTCTTTGCTGGTTATGGGACTGTTAAGATGGTTTATCTGATCCTGATTTAACTTCAGTAATTGGTATCTCTGTAAAAACTTGTCCATTTCCTCCAGATTTTCCAATTTTTGTTGCATATAGGCTTTTGTAGTAGGATCTAATGATTTTTTAAATTTCCTAAGAGTCTGTTGTTATATCTCCGTTTTCATTTCTAATTTTGTTTATTTGGATACTGTCTCTGTGCCCTCTGGTTAGTCTGGCTAAGGGTTTATCTATCTTGTTGATTTTCTCAAAGAACCAGCTCTTGGTTTTGTTGATTCTTTGTATAGTTCTTTTAATTTCCACCTGGTTGATTTCAGCCTTTAATTTGATTATTTAATGCCTTCTACTCCTCTTGGGTGTATTAGCTTCTTTTTGTTCTAGAACTTTCAGATGTGCTGTTAAGCTGTTAGTGTATGCTCTCTCCAGTTTCTTTTTGGAGGCATTCAGAGCTATGAGTTTTCCTCTTAACACTGCTTTCATTGTGTCCCATAGGTTTGGGTAACTTGTACTTTCATTTTCGTTAAATTCTAGGAAGTCTTTAATTTCCTTCTTTATTTCTTCCTTGACCAAGTTATCATTGAGCAGAGCACTGTTCAGCTTCCATGTGTATATGGGCTTTCTGTTGTTGTTTTTGCCATTGAAGACCAACCTTAATCCGTAGTGATCTGATAGGAGGCATGGGATTATTTCAATCTTCTTATATCTGTTGAGGATTGTTTTGTGACCAATTATATGATCATTTCTGGAGAAGGTACCATGAGGTGCTGAGAAGAAGGTATATTCTTTTGATTTAGGATGAAATGTTCTATAGATATCTGTTAAACCCATTTGGATTTCATAGCATCTGTTAGTTTCACCGTGTCTCTGTTTAGTTTATGTTTCCAAGATCTGTCCATTGTTGAGAGTGGGGTGTTGAAGTCTCCCACTCTTATTGTGTGAGATCCAATGTGTGCTTTGAGTTTTAGTAGAGTTTCTTTTATGAAAGTGGGAGCTCTTGCCTTCAGGGCATAGATGTTCATTATTGAGAGTTCTTCTTGGTAGATTTTTCCTTTGATGAGTATGAAGTGTCCTTCTTCATCCTTTTTGATGACTTTCGGTTGAGAGTCAATTTTATCCGATATTAGAATGGCTATTCCAGCCTGTTCCTTGGGGCCATTTGCCTGGAAAATTGTTTTCCAGCCCTTTACTCTGAGGTAGTGTTTGTCTTTAACACGGAGGTGCATTTCCTGGATGCAGCAAAATGCTGGGTCCTGTTTATGGATCCTGTCTATCAGTCTATGTCTTTTTATTTGGGAGTTGAGAGCATTGATGTTAAGAGATACTAACGAATAGTGATTGTTATTTCCTGTTATTTTTGATGTTGTTTATATTGTTTGTGTGGCTATCTTCTTTTGAGTTTGTTGAAAGATTACTTTCTTTCTTTTTCTTGGGTGTTGTTTCCCTCCTTGAATTTGTGCTTTCCAGGTATCATTCTTTGTAGGGCTGGGTTTGTGGAAACATACTGTGCAAATTTGAATTTGTCATAGAATATTTTGGTTTCACCATCTATGATTATTGAGAGTTTTGCTGGGTATAGCAGTCTGGACTGGCATTTGTGTTCTTTGAGTGTCTGTAGGAGATCTGCCCAGGATCTTCCAGCTTTCAGAGTCTCTGGTGAGAAGTCTGGTGTAATTCTGATAGGTCAGCCTTTATATGTTACTTGTCCCTTTTCCCTTACTGCTTTTAATATTCTTTCCTTGTTTTGTGTATTTGGTGTTTTGACTATAATGTGACGGGAGGAATTTCTTTTCTGGTCCAGTCTGTTTGACGTTCTGTAGGCTTCTTGTATATTTATGTTCATCTCTTTCTTTAGCTTAGGGAAGTTTTCTTCTATAATTTTGTTGAAGATATTTACTGGTCCTTTAAGTTGGGAGTCTTCACTTTGTTCTATACCTATTATCCTCAGGTTCTGTCTTCTCATTGTATCCTAGATATCTTGGATATTTAGGGTTAGGAGCTTTTTGGATTTTGAGTTTTCTTTGACTGTTGTGTCCATGTTTTCTATGGTATCTTCCGCACCTGAGATTCTCTCTTCCATCTCTTGTATTCTGTTACTTGTGTTTGCATCTATGACTCTTGATTTCTTTCCTATGTTCTCTAGCTCCAGGGTTGTCTTCTTTTGTGATTTCTTTATTGTTTCTATTTCTGTTTTTAATTCTTGAATAGTTTTGTTCATTTGTTTATTTGTGTTTTCCTGTAATTCTGCCCATTTGATTGTGTTTTCCTGTAATTCTTTAAGGGACTTTTGTGTGTCTTCTTTAAGGGCCTGCAGTTGTTTACCTGTGTTCTCTTGTATTTCGTTAAGGGAGTTATTTATTTCCTTCTTAAAATCTTCTATCATCCTCTTGATAAGTGATTTTAAGTCTGAGTCTTCCTTTTCTGGTGTGTTGGGGTATCCAGGGCTGGCTGTGGTGGGAGAGCTGGTTCTGATGAAGCCAAGTAGTCTTGGTTTCTGTTCCTTGTCCTCTTGCCCTTGCCTTTCGCCATCTGGTTATTTCTGGTGTTAGCTGGTCTTTCTCTCTCTGACTGTGGCTTGTCTTTCCTTCAAACCCAGATGTCCTTCAAAACCAGATTCCTGGGAGACCAGCTCTCTCTCCCAGCTGTTCTTCAGACCCTGTGTCTGGAGCCCTTCTCTTGCTGGCTTTTCCACACAAGTGGGCAGCTGGCTTTCTTCCTAAGCTGTTTGGCTATGGAGGCCTGCTAGCCCAGGCAGAGGTCTCCCGCCAAAGGTGGAAGCAGACTGGCTCTTACCTCCCGGCTTTTTCAAAGTCATTGTTTTTAATAGCTGAGTAGTATTCCATAGTGTAAATGTACCACATTTTCTGTATCCATTCCTCTGTTGAGGGACATCTGGGTTGGTTCCAGCTTCTGGCTATTATAAATATGGCTGCTATGAACATAGTGGAACATGTGTCTTTATTACATGTTGGAGCGCTTTCTGATGTTCAAGCTCCATCCCATATTCTCTCTCCTACTTATTTTTTTATTTTTTTGCTCTGGGACTGGATCTGAGATCTTCACACACAGTGAACAATCACTCCAACACCGAGAGACAATTCTACTACTTTTTCTTGTATCAGGTAGGATCTTACTCTCAGTCCAGTCTCAAATTCGTGATCTTTTAGCCTCAGATTTCTGAGTTATTAGGTTCAGAGGCATGTACCACCATACCAAATAAATTGTATTTCTTAAACTAGAGTGTCATATATATGTAATTTGCATTTATAAGGTATATGCCATTTGGGTTTATATCACTACTTCCAGGTTGCCCTTTCTAGAAGCAAGTACAGAGCTGAAAATGAGACCTGGGTGTATTTTCAGTTTTCCCCCTTTCAAAGCTTGCACTTGTGTCTTTCATAGGCTTATGGTGATATTGAGTGGAAATTTGCAAGAACAAAGCTCCGGATGAGATATTTTGTTGAACATGGCATCTGCCTCCCTCTTTTAACTTTACCCCCAGTCCTAAATCATGTCTCTATCTTGGCAACGAGTTCACCAACACCTTCTTTCGCAAAAGAGACCCTGGCTGAGAACACAGGAGGTACAACATGAAACCTCACAGTAGGACCAAAAATATCTAATTCTCTGGACACACAACCATTTCATCCCTTCCCTTCTGTATAGTAACTGTTAATAACTGCAAATAACAGCCTTTATTTTAAATATTATGAAATTACTCCAACTTCTGCTTTTGCTATTTGTCATCTGGGAGCCACTGTATCATTCCACCATTCAAATGTATACTAAATTACTGTGCCAAGGGAATGGTGAGGGTTCAGGACAACTGATGGAATGTTCTGCCCATGTTGAGTTATGGGAATGGCAAGCTAATAGTCTGATAGAAAAATCAACATCATCAGGTACCCCTTCCTCACTGGGAGTAAACACAATATTTCTTTGCTAGCTCTGCAGAGTAAAATCTAACTCTATTCTTGCTGTGTGGACTTGACTTGAGCTGCTGTCCCATACAAGTAGCTGTGCGATGTTGAGAAAGTGACATACCTCCTGGTCATTTCAATTTTCTCCACTTTGCAATAAGCAGCATGAAATGGTGGCCTTCCAGTCTTTCCAAACAAGTTTTCTGGTCCAGGTGAAATGAGGCGGGTTGAGGTGTGATGAGATGAGGTAAAGTAGAGCAAGGACAATGAGGTGGGAGGTTTGCAATTGGCCACCAGGCCCTACCTCTGTTACTCAGGAATAGACCAGTGAGACCTGAGGGCTTCAGTTGTCCTGTGCAAAGCTGGAGGTGTGATATCTGCAGGCCTCTAGTCTCCAGAGGCTCCTCAATATTTCTCTGCTTTGAGCCATTCCAGACCCTTACCACCAAAGACACATCCAACAAGAAAGTGCCAGCTTCCAAATAAAGCCATCAAATGGGATGTGGGGCCTAAGCCAGCACATGAGGTACCTTGGTCTAATGAGTATTCAGGAGAGTGCTAAACACCCCTCCGTTATTCTTTGTGCCTCTTGCCTGGATCATTGAGCAGTGTGGAGAGCTTTGGGGGCTGCTTGGCAGGAATCTGACATTTGGCCAAGGACAGGGAAGTAAGCTCAGGCAGGAATCTAATCTTAGGCTAGAACCGGGAAGTAAGTTTAGACAGGAATCTTAATTTTAGGGTGGAACAGAAGAAGTAGGCTTCAGGCAGGAATCTGAATTTGGACTTGGACAAGGAAGTAGGCTCAGATATTTTGGTTATCCTGATAAGCCCTTAGAAACATCGAACACAGGAATGATCATGATGAATTTGCTTCTTGCCTTGCTCTTTCCTTGGCTATTTGTGTTTATCATACTGTTTGCCCTTATTGCTTGCATGGAATTAAAATGGTATAAAAGTGGATTGGGAAAAATTAAACCTGCCTTCAGTCTTAGAATTGACTGAGGTCATGCTACAATGTTGTTTAATGTCCTTTTTCTTTTTAATCCTCAGTCCTGCACTGGAGAACCTGTGGACTGATTGAGCTTGCTTGGTCAAGCATGTGTCAGAGGAGCTGCAGAAGCTGTGGAGGTCAGCCTGGTGATAGCGGCCCCATACCAGGGTGTTCTCAGCGCCCCGAAGGGTGGACTGTGTGGGTGGGAGAACACTATCTCTTCAGAGTCTAGGGCTTCTAGGGTCCAAGGAGAGATTAGCAAAGCTGAAGTAGCCCAGGAGGCCACAGTCTCCTCTTAGCCCAGGTCCAGTGAGGGCTACAATAGTTCATCTTCTCAAAGCTTTGACACTCCTCACACTCCAAGTTCTATAGAGGATAAGATGCCCACTGTAAAGATTCAGGATGGCAGCAGGCAGTTACAGCCTGCAGACCCAGCCTTACAAAGGCTGACAAAAGAGGTGCAAGAACTTGAGGCCAGCCCCACCATCATAGGATTCCTGGCTCAAGAAAATACAGCAAAAGAGAGTGGCAACCTGAGGCCATGTTGATATCTGTGGTTTGTGCTGTCACAAGAAAACATATGGAAGTCCTTGATTTGGGCTCCCAGTGACTGTGAAAGACAAGAAAACTTCTATAGTGGTATTGATGACATCATTCACAGTTGAGAAAGAGGGACATAGACAGTTTCTGGGACAACTCCCCACTCCAAGTAAGAGCCTAGACAGGAGGCCATAGAAGAGAACTCTTACAAATTGTGATAATGTTTTTTCCTGACTGCCGAGTCCTCTGGGGCACGCCTGGCTGCACTGAGCAGCCTGCAGTACTCCCTAGACTTGCATTTTCTGGGAATTCTCTGCTCACCTTCACCAGACCTGCTGATTCAGAACCATATAAGTTAGATTCCCTTCTTGCACCTATTTCCCCTGCCCTCAAGTCCTCCTGGGGCACACCCAGCCTCCCCAAGTGGTTTGCTGTTCCCCAGATCTCCACTGTCCAGCATCTCCCCATCAGCTCTCACCCAACCTGCTGAACTCGAACCACACGTGTTAGATTTCCCCTGTACCAATTTCCCCTGCAAGCCGTATCCTCTGGGGGTACACCCTGACTGGTATCCCATCTCCCTGGACTACCATTGTCTGGCAGCCTCTCTCCAATCCATTTCCTGCTGTATCGCCATGGGGACACTCAACTGCTGGGAGACTTGCACAGGCTCCTGGGTTCAATTGTCTAGCCCAAGGATACTACCAGAAGCATGCCACACCAAACTCATTGAGGTTAGGGCCCCTCTCAATACCTGCTATAGCAGGAGCATCCAGGGGAAACCAGATGGTTAAAGGCCCATGAAAGAATACAATCAACAAAAGCCAGACACAGAGCACAGCTATCCTATGACAGCAAGCTCTGAATATCCTCACACAATCTGAAGCACAAATCCAATCTTTTAAAAATGATAGAGGCTTTCAAAGAGGAAATGAATAAATCACATAAAGAAATAGAGGAAAACACAATCAAACAGGTAGAGCCCTTTGAAGAGGAAACAAATCCCTCCAAAGAAATACAGGAAAAATACAACTAAACAGGTGAAAGAAAAAAATGGAACTGTGTGTTCAATACAAGAAAATGGGAATAGGAGCAATAAACAAAACACAAACCTAGGGGGTCCTGGAGACTGAAAACCTAGGGAAGAGAACAGGGACATCGGATGGAAGCAACAGAATATAAGAGATGGAGGAGAGAATCTCAGGCATAGGAGATACAATAGATGAAATTACTATACCAGTCAAAGAAAATGTTAAATCTAAAAAATTCCTGACACAAAACATCCATGAAATTTACGATATCAAGAAAAGGCCTAACATAAGAATAATAGGAATAGAAGAAGGTGAAGAATCCCAACTCCAAGGACCAGAAAATATTTTCAAAAAATCATAGAAGAAAGCTTTCCAACTTAAAGAATGTGATACCAATAAACATACAAGAAACAAACAGAACACTGATTAGACTGAGACACACACACACACACTCCAAATTCTCCTGCCGCATATTAATCAAAACACTAAATCTACAAAGAAAGAAAATTAAAAGGTACAAGAGAAAAATGCCAGGTAACATACAAAGGCAGATCTATCAGAATTATGCCTGGTCTGTCAGCAGAGATGCTAGAAGCTAGAAGGGCCTGGGCAGATACCCTGCAGCCTCTCAATATCCACAGATGGCAATCTAGACTGCTATATTCAACAAAACTCTCAATATGTTTAAATGAGAAAAACAAGATATTTTAAGACAAAACCAAATTTAAATAGTATCCATTCACAAACCCACAGATCTAAAGAAAATACTAGAAGAAAAACTACAGCCCAAGGAGGATAACTACACAAAGAAAACACAGGAAACAAGAAATTCCATACTGGAAAAAAAGGGAAACATACACACACACACACACACACACACACACACACGAGAGAGAGAGAGAGAGAGAGAGAGAGAGAGAGAGAGAGAGACCACCACCATCAAAATACCAGGAACTATTAATCACAGGTCATTAATGTCTCTCAACTCCCCAGTAAAAAGGCACAGGCTAATCGAATGGGTGTGAAAACAGGCCTCACCATTTAAACACACCTCAGCCATGAAGATAGTCATTACCTCAGCATAAAGGGCTGAACCAAAATTTGCCAAGCAAGCAGACCTAAGTAGCAAGCTGGGTCAAGCCAAGAAGTAACCATTCTAATATCTAATAAAATAGACTTTCAACCAAAAGTACTCAAAAGAGATGGGGAAGGACACTTCATACTCATCAAAAGAAAAATCTACCGAGTTGATATCACAATTCTGAACATTTATGTCCCAAACGCAAGGGGGGACCTAACATTTATAAGAGACACACAGCCAAAACTTAAAGCACACATTGAACCCCACAGATTATTAGTGGGAGACTTCAACACTTCTCTCTCACCAATCTCCAGGTCACCCAGACAAAAACTAAATGGAGAAATAATGAAACTAACAGATGTTATGAATCAAATGGCCCTAAGAAATATCTATAGAATATTTTACCCAAAATTAACAGCATATATCTTTTCATCATCAGCTTCCGGAACTTTCTCCAAAATTGAACCTATATTTGGTCACAAAACAAGCCTCATCAGATACAAAAAAAATTGAAATAACCCCTTGCATCCTATCAGATCACAGTGGATTAAAGCAGGACTTCAACAACAACAGAAACACCAGAAAGCCTACACACCCATGAGAACTGAAAAACTCTCAACTCAATGATCTCTGGGTCAGGGAAGAAATAAAGAAATTAAAGCCTTTCTAGAATTCAATGAAAATGAAAGTACAACATACCTGAGATTTGAGGGATGCAATAAAGGCACTGGTAAGAAATCTCCTAGCACAAATGGCCTCCATAAAGAAATCGAAAAGTTCTCATTTCAGCAATTTAAAAGTACATCTGAAAGCACTAGAGAAAAGAAGTGAACACATAAAAGGAGTAGACAGCAGGTAAGAATCCAAATTAGGTCGGAAATCAAGCAGTTAGAAACAGAAAACAACCCAAAGAATCAACAAAATCAAGAGCTGGTACTTTGAGAAAATCAACATGATAGACAAAGCCTTAGCCAAACTGAAAGGCACAGAGTCAGTATCCAAATAAACAAAATCAGAGGTGATAAAGGAGCTATAACAAGAGAAAAAGAGAAAATCAAAGAATTGGGTTTTATTGAAAAACCTGTATCCACAAAGTTGGAAAATCTTAATGAAATGGACTATTTTCTAGACAGATACCACTTACCAAACTTAAATCAAGATCAGGTCAACTATTTAAACAGTCCTATAAACCACTAAATAAGTAGAAGCAGCAAAACTCTCACAACCACAAAAGCCCAGGGCCAGATGGTTTT
Source organism: Rhynchomys soricoides (assembly GCA_019843965.1). Taxonomy (NCBI): domain Eukaryota; kingdom Metazoa; phylum Chordata; class Mammalia; order Rodentia; family Muridae; genus Rhynchomys; species Rhynchomys soricoides. Next base: position 4,224 of record JADRCH010000370.1, on the reverse strand, counting down.
AGTGCAGAAGTCTTCAAGAACTTCAAAGAAGAGCCAATACTCCTCAAACTATTCCACATAATAGAAACAGAAGGAACACTGCCAAACTCATTGTATAAGCAATAGCCACCCTGATAGCGAAACCAAGAAAAAATGAACAAAGAAAGAGAACTTCAGACCAATTTCTCTTACAAACATTGATGCAAACATACTCAATAAAAGGCTTGCAAACTGAATCCTGGAACATATTAAAAACATCACCCATCATGATCAAGTAGACTTCATCCCCGGGATGCAGAGATGATTCAATATATTGCTGGGAACAGCATACCATGACATGGGTGGTGTCTGGGACCCCGAGAAGCAGGAGACATATCCCTCAGGGACCTGCCGTCAGAAATAAGAAATTACCCACAGTAGGTCTGGATAGTGATATCTCAGAAGTCTGTGGGCAGCTCGTGTGTAAAAAAAGTTCTTCTCATTCCTTCTAACCTTGATCCTGAACAAAGCCTGTGAAAATTTCATTTCAGTTGGCCTTCATATGCACAATTATTGTACTATATTTGATTTTCCAATTTCTCTCTCCTTCTCCTCTGGTGAATTCGGTAAAACTAGATGTTCTTTGATATAATGATTCTTAAACAATCAAAAATTGAGGCATAGGGGAACAGCAGCGCATAGTCCTGATGGCCCAGGTGCTCTTATTTTGGGAACAATGCAAAACAGCACACTGGTATTTTCAGACTAATGTTTGACTTTCAAAGAAAATTTGATGAAATTATATCTATAAATATTAGAAAATGAAGGGCTGGAGAGATGGCTCAGTGGTTAAGTGCACTGACTGCCCTTCGGGAGGTCCTGAGTTCCATTCCCAGCAACCAAATGGTGGCTCAAAACCATCTGTAATGGGATCAGATGCCCTCTTCTGGTGTGTCTGAAGACAGCCATGTACTCACATAAAATAAATAAATAAAACTTAAAAAAAAAAGAAAGAAAGAAAATGAAACAGAGCCACATACTGCTAAAGTCATACAAGGTCCATCACCAGAAAGTGAAGAAATTTACTGGAATCACGAAAACTCACCTGTACAGGAGTCACAGTCATGGGGTAAGGGAAACATGGAATAGGGAACACAAACATGGGACACTTTAATTCAGAAAGGAAGAAGCTATTGAGTCTCTGTGGGCAATGTGCAGAAGCAGAAGCTAGCAGAGCAGGTGAGTTGGGGATTAAACTGAATCTTTCTAACCAGTGCCTGCCACTTTTGCCCATGCCATATATTATCAGAGCTTCACAGGAAATTGCAGGTAGCTGACCTTGGAGCTTTGAGCTCTGAAGTATATAATAAGTCAAAAGTTAAAGTTTAAATAATGATAAGTTTGCAATTTTTATTTTGGCCACGGGCCTGGGTATAGAAGCTTGAAGCTTTGGGGAACAATCACAATTCTTGGTTCTTAATTCTTTGTGGGATGTGGTCATTCCTTTGACTTCGATCTGGCAATGATTATACAATGTTTCTTTTTCTACCAGCCGTTGGAGTGACAATAAAAGACTGGGGTGAGTCAAGGGCAAGAAGAGAGCACCCAGAGAGTGAGCAAGGACATGCATGAGGGAAGGAAAGAGTGCAACCTGCAGCCCAGCCTGAGGAGGGCAGGAGCAAAAGCTAGTGAGCTAGCCTGAAAGAGAGTGCTCAAGAGAACGCCCAACCTCCAGCCTTCAGCCTTGCCCACCAGCTTGTACCCGAAAACGTTGCCTGTGTGTTTTCTTACACGCCTTCCAAATATCCCTGCTTCCATTTGAGAACCCCGATCCTGTTTGGAGTCTGGACTCCAGCAGTGTGTGAAAACGCATCCATGTAATCCACCATATAAACAAAATGAAAGAGAAAACCACACGAGCATCTCATTAGATGCTGAAAAATCCTCTGACAAAATCCAACACCCTTTCATGTTAAAAGTATTGGAGAGATTAGAAATACAAGGCACATACCTAAATGTAATCAAAATAATATATAGCAAGCCAAGAGAGCCAACATCAAGCTAAGTGGAGACAAACTTAAAGCAGTTGCACAAAAATCAGGGACAAGACAGGGCTCCCTGCTCTCTGTCACTATCTAGACAATATAGTCGGAGAAGGTGTTGATAGAGCAGCAAGACAACTCAAGGAGATCAAAGGGATACAGATTGAAAAGGAAGAAGTAACAGTATCACTCTTTGTGGGTGATGTGACAGTATACGTTAGTGACCCCAAAATTCTAACAGAGAACTCCTACAGCTGACAAACAGCTTCAGTGAAGTGGCTGGTCACAAAATTAACTTAAAAAACCAGTAGCCCACCTTTATACAAATGGTAAACTGGTCGAGAAAGAAATCAGGGAAACAACACCCTTACGAGAGCCAGAAGTAATATAAAACATCTTGGTGTAACTCTAATCAAGCAAGTGAAAGACCTGAATAACAAGAACGTCCAGTCTCTGGGCCAGGCAGTGGTGGTGCACGCCTTTAATCCCAGCACTCGGGAGGCAGAGGCAGGTGGATTTCTGAGTTCGAGGCCAGCCTGGTCTACAGAGTGAGTTCCAGGACAGCCAGGGCTACACAGAGAAATCCTGTCTCAAAAAACTGAAAGAAAAAAAAAAAAGAATGTCGAATCTCTGAAGAGAGTGAGTAAGGTCAGAAGACAGACCGATCTCCTAGGCTCATGCATCTGTAGGATTAACGGTGAAAATGACCACTCCACCAAAAGCAATCTACAGATTAAAGGCAACTTCCATAAAAACTCCAACACAGTTCTTTACAGATCTTGAAAGAGAAATTCTCAACTTCTTATGGAAAACCAAAATCCCAGGATAGCTAAAACAATCCCAGACAATAAAAGAAGGTCTGGAGGAATCAGCATCCCTGACCACAAGGTGTACTACAGAGCAATAATGATAAAAAAAAACCCTGCATGGCATTGATATAGGAACAGACAGGTTATCTGTGGAATTGAGTCAAAGACCCTGAAATAAACTCACACATACAGACACTTGATATTTGGCAAAGAATGCAAAACCACACAGTGCAAAAATGAATAAATAAATAAATAAATAAATAAATAAATAAAATGTCTTCAACAAATGGTGCTGATCTTCCCGGACGTATGCATGTAGAATGCAAATAGATCTATACTTACTACACTGCACAAAACTCAAAGTTCAGATAGATCAAAGACTTCAATGTAAAGAGAGATACACTAAATTAGTAGAAGACAAAGTGGGAAATGGCCTTGAACTCAATGGTACAGGAGAAGACTTCCTCAACAGAACACCAATGGCTCAGGCTCGAAGATAAAAGCTGGTAAATGAGACTTCATGAAACTGAAGCTGTTCCCCCTCAGTCTCTACTCCATCCTCAATCCCTGATTTTTTCTTTCAGTTTGTTTATATGGAAGATTACTTTGGTGAGTTTTTGTAAACTGAACCATTCCTGCATCCCTAGGAAAAGCCTACTTGATCATGATGGATGGTGCTTTTGATGTGTTCCTGCATTCAGTTTGAAAGCATTTTATTGAGCTGTTTTGTGGAGACTCGATAGCTCAGTTCCTAGAGAATGTGGTTGACAAATATATTTTATAAATATTTTTATAACATTATCATTTTATATAACACAGAGTATAAGATAACAATATTTAAGCATGTATGTATATTCATGCTGAGCATGTAGGTCAGGGACAGAGCACCTGTCCACCACCTACAAGTGCTAGAGCACATGTGACCCTATAAAGGAACTGAGACACAGGGACCTTCTATATCACTTTTGGAACTGTCAGTATAAGATGGTACAACCTCAAGCACCTGAATGCACAGAAGTTCTAAAAGACAAAGCGGAAAAACAACAAATAGTACAGCGTGATGAATGGGTAAACAAGTGTGGCATATGAATGCAGTGGACTAGTATCTAGATATGAAAAGAGGGATTGATACGATCCTATAACATGAATAAACATTACAAACATTAAACTCCATGAAAGAATACAAACACCAAATAAGGAGATTTTTCTATATTAGATGACTTCATTTCTATTAAATACCTAGAATGAGCTGGTGGCGATGACACATACATTTCATCCCAAGCACTCAGGAGGCAGAGGCATGTGGGTGTCCATGAGCTTGAGGCCAGCCTGGTCTACAGAGCTAGGTTCAGGACAGCCAGGGGTTCTACACAGACACATACCCACACACACACACCAGACACGCACACCACACA
>JADRCH010000368.1:2030033-2045774 GCA_019843965.1 Rhynchomys soricoides | reverse complement strand
AGAGAGAGAGAGAGAGAGAGAGAGAGAGAGAGAGCTGAAAAACTTTACCTCAATACTGACCAATGCTAGAATTGCAGGGAGGTTGAATTTCATCTTTATATAAACTAGAGACAGTATTTGTTTTCTAAACAACACCAGTAGAGTTATATAGTGAATGCTGAGCATCTCATTTAATATTTTGTGCCTAAATTTTCTGTCTTAATGATCTTATCATAAGGCTAATTAGCTTCAAGAACATAGCTGGGGAACTGAGGAAGGGCTCAGGGGTTTATGAGTGTTTGCTTTGCAATCATAAAGACTGGAGTTCATGCTCCAGTACCCACATAACCAGCTGCATGTTCCATGCCTGCCTCTGACCCTTATGCCAGATTCCTTCTCAGATGAGGATGCAGGTTCAGACAGAGTTCCTGCCACAAGAAGAGAGAACAGAGGAAGGCAATGATCTCCTTTTGTCTTTGTGCATGTAAACACAGGTACGCTTGCCTGAACACACGAGTATACAAACACTAACACATAAACATGGAAGTACACTAAATAATTATACTTTAAAGAAGAATACAACTGGAAAGTTCTAATAGCACTAGCTATAAAGTTTAATTTTTGAGTACCTTATTCCTATGATTTTTCATTTTCCTTCTCACTTCTACTCTGTCTCCAACTAAAACTTGCCAGTTACTTCAAAGCTATTCCTTTCCCCCCTAAGAGAATGAAATGCGTTACAATTCCAATAAACTGTCATTGGCCCCTTATGGACAAGATGCTTAAGTTTGTCATAACACATTTTCTGTGTTCCTGTTTTCTATTTGTTTTCTTTTTACTTTTATTGAAAATAGGCTTTTTTCCCCAGACAATGTATTCTGATTACAGCTTCTCCGTTCTCTACTCCTCCCAGTTCTACCTCCCCTCTCATCCAGATACACACACGCCAATCTCTTATTAGAAAACAGGCAGCTGAGAAATAATAACAAAATATGATGCGATAACCCACTCTCTGTGTGGGAAGTTTTAAATTGGTGATGAGAGATGTCCAGCTCAGTATCTGTCTCTCTTATGGGAGATTTTGATTAGTACACACACACACACACACACGCACACACTAGATGTGCCCCTCGCCTGTATTCCTTTCTCAACTCCTTCTTTCCTCTTCTCCACGTGATCCTCCCATGTCAGCGGCCCCTCCCTCATCCATCCTTAAGTGTTTATTCTATTTCTGTTTCCCAGGGAAAGCCACCTCCCTTTCAGATTGAAAGGGGCAATAGTGAGCACTTTCCCTTATCTGCCACAATTTTAGACCTTTCCAGTCTCTCATTGCCTCCTGGAAAAAGCTGTTTCTAATGTTGAAACAGGAAAACTGTACTTAAGGAATTTAGGAGATATCCAGAAAAGGAGCATCTATTTATAGTCAGTCAGAATCAATAGGACTAATTAAAGTATACTTTCTTTTCCTCCATTCTTCCCTCCTTCCTTTCTTCCCTCTCCTGTCCTCTCTTTTTTCTCCCTCCCTCCTCTATCTCTCTTTTCCTTCCTTCCTTCCTTCTTTTTTCCCTCCCTCCCTCCCTTCCTTCAACAGTACAGGTTAAGTTTTATGAAAGTCCGTTCAGTTCATGTTTCCTTTTTGTAAGGCACTGTTGCTGTTTCTCAGCCTCTGAACGAACTGTTTGTTAAGAATCTGCTCTCAGAAAGAGAGAGAGAGAGAGAGAGAGAGAGAGAGAGAGATAGATATTGATTTTAGAAGGTGAATACTTACCACATAGTTTACCTGTGAAAACAGAAGTTATTTGTGAGAGAAAAATGATAATCTGATAATCTGGTAATGTATTGCTTTGATACATCTCTCAATTCTATTACCATCCACCATGTGTGAATCCATCATGATCTTGCCTCAGTCTCAAGGTTGGCTGTAGGACATTTGCTCTGAGCTAATGTCACACTTGAGATCAGCTATTTCTCACCGTGGCTCCCCGTGGGCGTGTTGCAGGGAGCTTGTTTATTACTCCGCCACAGCATGGACTGGCTTATCACTACACAGTCAGCCTAAAATAGTGCTCCATTCGGCTTCACGCCATCAAACACTAAAAATTTCCCTGCTTATAGGTGGGATATCTGAGGAGTGCAATCAATATCTTGATACAAGAATAGAAATTAAAATGGATTTCAGCTCAGATCATAACAGAATGTGGTAGCTTTCTTTTTAAGGTTTTGCCTCTGTATACCAGTGTTCAGAGTATGTTGAAGGGAAGGAATAAAGTGTGTCCAGGGTTTAGGCTGGCTTTTTTGTTCTGGAAAAATGGAAACTCGCTGATTTAACATTTTTTTTCCTTTGAATAAAAGAAAAAAGGTCTTCATGTTTGAAGAGCTTGCGACCTTTTACGGAAATTAGGTAGGCAGCTCTGCAGGACTGTTCTCACAGAGATGGGGTGGGACTGCAGGTTTAGCTGGGTCTGAGGCCTCTAGGTGGCAGGGCCACTGACTTTATACCTTTTCAGGAAACAGATTAGATAGAATATTTTTACAGTGGTCTTAGGTACTTAATCATCAAAAGAGGATGTAAGGGCAACCCCAGAGGTTGTTGGAGTAGATGCAGATGTAGTGCAAATAGTAACATCTGCAACCCGCTCCTCTCCAGAGGCACAGGGACCGCTGTGCAAAAAGCCATTTTTGGGTTCAAAGACTGAGGTGTGTTCCTTCTGTTTCACTTTTGCATTTTTTCTCACCTTACATCCCTCTTCCTTATTAAGATACTGTTATAACATCGCGGGAATACAGAGTGATGGAGCTTCTTTCTGTCAGCCATGGAATCCGTTGCTGGAGGTAGAGTCACAATACAAGTGGAACATACTGAAATGTAGCTCTCCCAGTGGCCCTTGTGTCCTGGAATATTCATGTACATCTCCATTGTTGGTGTAAATAACAATGTGTGCGTGTTACCATGGGATAATGTTATATCACAGACTTAGAATTACCCGGATTCTTGATTTTTTTTTTTTATATTTCTTTATTAACGGTAGGATGTTTTTGTATTCCTACCTGCATACAATGTGGTTTGATTAAATCCACCCTCTATTCCCTCCCTTCTAACTCCTCTTTCCTTGTGACTACCTTTTCCTTCTAATTTCACATACTCATTGTTTTAAACCTGAGTCTGCTTTGTGTCACCTCTCTATGGATGCTGTGGAACCAGACACTGGGGCATGGGTAGTGTGCTTGGTGCCACATTCCTGGAAACAATTGATCTTCCCTCCTCTAGCAGCCATTAATTACCTATAAATCCACAGTCTAATGACCTCTCTCTATGCTGAATATTTTTCTAGCTAGATCTTGTGCAGACCTTGTGCTTGCTGTAACAGTCACTGTGAAATTCATGTGTCCAATCATGTTGTCATGTCAAGCAAATATTTTTGTGTTGCATACATCCACTAACTCTTTCTGTCCTCCCTTGCAAAATGAGGTGTAATACAGAGGCCACATTTAAGGCTGAGCACTTCATAGCTCCTTATTTTCTGCACACTGACCAGTTGTAAGTCTCTATATTGGTTCCAGACTACTGTGAAATGAGCTCCTCACAAGAGAGTTGACCAATTCACTGATCTTTGTGTGTAAGGTTAAAAACCTAGGGGTCAGTGTATTTTTATGATCATTTGTTAGAATAATAGTGGCAGGGTCTCTCCTAGGACCTCAGACTCATCCATCCATGTGTTCATGATATAGTTAACCACACTAGATGTGAATTTTGTCTTGTGGAACAGGCTTTAAATCCAATCGTAAAATGGTTAGCTACTCCCATAACACTAATGCTGATATTGTACCAGTGAGCATGTCTTGCTACTATAAGTCATTTATTGTGGTCTTTCAGGTTTAATCTGGCTAAGAACTTTGATTACTTCAATGCCCTGGTAGTATAATATCCCTTTCCATTACTATGCAAGCTAACTAGTAGGAATGAAGCTTCTATGTTGGTACCAACTTGATTTCTCCATCTTCTGTGACTCAAGTATATGATGTCTTCAGTAATAGTCTTACCATCAAGTTCCAGATACTAACCAAGAGCAATGAGGATAGCCTGTAATTTATGGTCCCCATTGTTCAATGACTCAGAAAGAGGTACTGGGGTTTTTACTTGAGAACCCATATTGTCCAGATGAGGTACTGTCTCCCTATTATAAAGTAATACAATTTAAACTGTTACAATTTAAATATATGTATATTTTAGTAAGCACCTATGTTAACATGTTTCCATATGGCTTCTTCAAAGGTCTTTAGTGATAATTACCCCTGCTTAGACTCATCTCCCTATCATGTCTCTCTAATTTCACCCCATTTAGCCCTTCCTGCTCTACTATTATGCCCTTACCCTTCATACCTAACCAATGTTCTATTCCCTTCATTTGAAATACCTCCCACATAGTCTACTAGTAGTTTTCTGACTTCTATGGATACTCTGACTTAAGCACACTTGACTAAAGAGAAGATTGCTGCCGCATACATTCTTTTTTTTTTTTTATATAGGTTAATCGAAATTATTATCTAACCCACAGTGTGCTGTTGATTAGATTAAATTGTCTAGACAGAACAGATAGGAGAAATTCTCACATGTAGTAAGTTCTCAGTGACTTTTAAATTGTCACTAAAGTAGTTTTTATTTTATAATTATTTTGTGAGGTAATTAAACTGCATTGAACTTAAAATATTCTCAATGTGTTATGTTTTACTTGAAGAGAGTCATTGCTTCCATAAGTTGATATCAGTTAATATTTACTGTGAAATAAAACAACACAGTATTTGATGTCTGGTGATCTAGAGGTAGACATAAAGTGAAGTTGCATGAACCAGCAAATAGTTCTAGAATTAATTTAGAAAGTATCTTGCTGTGGGCTAGGGCATTCTAGAGTATATATATATAAAGTTCAGAATTGAGGAGCAGAGTTTTAAGTAAGGTGTGAGAGAGAAAATATCCACACCCAAAAATAAACAACATGTATGCCATGTTATTTGTTAGAAGTTTTATTTTCAAATTGAAATACTGGGAAGTATGACATCGGTTTTCTACTCACTTATCAAACATAAATGTTACTGGACATGTGGCAAGTGCTATACTGGAGTGTTCTTGACTCTGTATAGAGTATGAGAGATACAGGACAAATTATGGTTTCTGGCCACAAAGAGAGGAGAGAATGTGAATCAATTAGTAATACACTAACATGTCTAAGAAAATCCATAATTCTGCTCTAAGAGTCACCTAACTATTCTGTGGTATAAGTGTTCATAAATTATTGCAAATTGGCAAACAATTTCTTAAATGAGTTTTTACTACAAAGTATCAAAGCACATCATAAAATTATAATTATTAAAACAGTGTGGAAGGGGTGTGAATGTAAATGATAGTAGACACACTTTTCATAAAAGCCTGGGCAGGCCAGCATTTTGTTATTGCATATATAAACAAAAGGTTTCAGAGCAACTTATTAATTACCTGGATGTAACTTTTTAAAGAGATCTCTAAACCATGAGTTTTTTACTGTGATGTTAATCAGTGAATATATGTTAGACTTTAAAAAATATCTTTTAAATGTAGAGAAACAGGCGTGCCTGAAATGTGAGTGTTTATGTGTCTAGTTTATGTGTGGATTCTTAAAACACCTAATTGCATCTTTAGAAATAGAAAAGGGAACAAGACTAGCTGAAAGACACTAGATTGTAAGGCAAAAAGCCTGCCAAATAAGATCAAACTTTATGTATACATTAAAGACGTTTTAACATCAGATAGGAAGTCAGGGTATCTGTTACATTGGGAAAGAGGTTTTGTCTATATTTCCACAGGTGATGAAAGACTATGGCTTCCATCAAAATAGATAAAGATCTGATCTGAGTAATAGAAGCTTCCGTATGAAAGGCAAAACTCAAGGAAGGAAGAGATACAGAAAGATAGCAATGTAGATGACAGAGAAACTGATCCCCCTCTGCTGGGGACAGCTCAACAAACTAGCTGAAAAAAGACAGATCATTCATCAGACTGGTAGATTTGAAAAGCTTGATGCTGAAATGGACTGTTGCTGAAGGACAGATGGTCAGGACTTCGTGAGGACATTTGGCTTTTTAAGTTTGTGGGATTGATAATTGTTTCTGTTGTAGTAGTTAAACTGTGTAGGATTTTTAACTTAAATAGAAAGTAGGAGGAGGGAGAAGAATTTTAATTCAGCAACAATGGCTGCTCTGGTAAGGGATCACATCAATGACCTTCTAGGTCTATATTATCCAGCCAGAATGCAGGCATGCGCTGGATTACAGTAGGATCTGGTTGGAATACAGACACTCCCTTAGTACATACCTTTAATCCCTAACAATGGAGGTCAGATTAGTTTGTAGAAGGAAGCAGCCATGTTTGAAAGTGAGATCTAATTGAGTGGCATACAAAGTGATGAATCAGAAAGATTTGACAGGAGTCAGAGGTAGGATCTGTCCAACACTCAGGAGAACAGGCAGTGCAGATAGGATAGTCAGTTCAGTTGAGTAAAGTTGACTTCCTCTCATTTCATTCAGTCAGTGCAGTGAGGTTGAGTTCATTTTCTTTTTTTTTCTTTTTGGTTCAGTGCAGGTCAGCAAGGCAGTTGAAGCCAGAGAATAAGGAGCTGGGAGATTAGAACAATTTTCCAGAGTTAGTTTAATGCCAAGCAGAACAATTCAGTGACAAGCTGAAAGAAGTCAGATTAAATCAGTCAGCTTAGAGAAGAGTTTGATCCAGAACAGCTGAGTTAATCTAGCCAGCCAGAGTTCAGAAAGAACTAGAAAGGGTGATTCTATTCAGCAGTAAGCCTCTGAGATAACAATTACATCTGGTGCATTTTGTTAATAAAAGTTACTTTAACAATTTTCTTTTTATTTTCTTTTCCTTAACATCTTGATATATCTACTGAAGCAAAAAAAAAATAAATCATAAAATGATTTTTACAAAACTGTCATTTTATCATCAAATAAATTCTTCCTAACTTCACCCAGGGAATTGGTTTTGCTTTTGACAAAGGCTTTATTTTATCCTTTTAAAATTTAATAAGGTATCTCACATATTTTATGCTCCAAATGAAACATATTGTAACAAAAAAAACTGCATAAAAAAAAACCTCATGGCAAGGCAGGATCATATTGATATCATTTATGGTCCTATCATCACATTTTTAATGCCACAGCCAACAGGAGACAGGAATTAAGACAATTGGGGCACAGGCATACCACAGAGTACAAGAAGAATACTGTAAGTGAAGTCAGAATAATGCAGTCATTAGCTCAGTGTTTTATCTGGTCTTTGACTATCTTATTTAAAATTGTTCATGTGCAAGTACAGGCTTGTCTATAAACCAAGCTGTTCTGGAGGTTGAAGCAAAAAGATCACTAGAGGCCATGTGTTCAATGCCAGCTTATATAACATACTGAGGCACTTGTTTTCTTTGTGAGAATTCTATTTCTGTGTTAACATACACCATAAAGCAATTTGGGAAGGAAAAATTCATTTATTTCATCTTATGGCTTAGAATTAGTTCATCATGTCAAGGAACTCAAGGCAGGGACCTGGAGGCAGAAACTGATGTAGAGGCCAAGAAGTGCCGTCTAGCCTGATTTCTCATACAACTCAAGAAGGAATGACATGTCCAAATCAATCATTAGGAAAATACACTCGAGACTTCCCTAAATATTACAGAGGCATTTTTTCAGGTGAGATTCTTTCTTCCCATATAGCCCTAGCTTTTGCCAAGTAGACAAAATAGTAACTACTAAAATAACTCAACTCTTTCTATTTGACATAATAAACACATGTGCAGATGTTATTGTGAGTAAATATCTCATCTCTCCTCTGGACAACATATGTAAACTTTTGAGAAATCTTCACAACACTCTAATTTTAGACACATTAAACCTAAAGTATTTAAGAAAAAAAAAACACCTATTCAATTAAGCATTGAGTATGATTTTTCCAGTAAATGTCCATCCAGAGCACTCTTGAGTTCCTACCTTGCTGTTCATGCTATGTCCATTAATGACCAAACCTAAAATCAGCTGCTGAGAATCAGTAAGAAGATATTCTCTCAACATTTTATGTTGGTCTCAATAGAATGAGCAGAGAGCACTTGTTTTAGATAAGGCTTTTTTTTTTTACTCTGACTCCAAATCCTCTCCAGGGGCTGAGCCACAGACAGTATAGTGCTCTAAGAATCCTTAAATCGTAAGTCAACAATGCATGCCTGTAGGAGAAAGGCTAAGATTCAAGGAAAAGGATAGACTTAGCCCTGTGATAAAACTCCAGCTGCCTCTGAGGGAGTGGGATCCTGAGTTTCTCTTCAATGCTTCTGCTGGGTAGATTCCTTTGACTTGCAGCATTCTTCCCAGGAGAGAGGCGACATAGGAGAAGGCCAGTGGAAACTTGCAAGAGTCTAGAATCTCAGAAAGTTATGAGAGTCACAGGAACCTCTACCAGATCACAATAGCAGTAACTATTGCTGGAGACTGGTGGAGTTTCTTTTAAGTTGTTCAGGAAGCTCTAGTGATGCAACTTTGTGCATTATGACCCATGCTTGGATGGGCTTTGTATGATACTATTGCCTTTGAGGTAACTCAAAGTATCACGCAAAGTACTTCTGTAAGTATCCATCCCCTTATGCTCTGGAGTAACTCCAATAGACTCAACTAGCTTACAAAGTAAGCTCGATGCAAGTAGAATTGTTTCTTTTCTCTGACACTCATGTTTTTTACATATTTAACAAGATAAATAAAAATCTATAATTACTCTAAACTCTACACAGAAGTGATGTTTCAGAGACATTGTTCATAATCACCCAGAATTATAAATAAGAGTGTGTCTTTCAATGGGCATTTGGACAAATGTTCACACACCTAGTGGGATACAAGAGAACTAATTCATAAAGATGTGTTCACTCTACTGGTATCCCTCTAGGAAAGGTCACATGACTGCTTCTTAGTATCAGTAAACTTGACATACAGGGCTTTCCCCACATCTATGTCCATCTGAAGTTGCCATAGTTCAACTTGAGGTGCAGAAATGCCACACTCTGATTATCTGTAATCTCTAATATAGTAGATCCATTGATTCCATGCTCTGAATCTGGGCATAGTCCAGATTTTCAGAAGGACTTGACAGTTTCTTGAGGTCATTTGGTGAATTATATAAAATGTTTACATAAAATCCTTACTTTAAAAAGCAAAGAGACTTGATTAATTAAGCAAAATTTACTAACATGTTATTCCTGCAAGATATCCGTAGAATAGGTAGTTGTCACTAATTTGAAAACATCAAAGAATCATTTGAACAATTATGAAATGGTTAATAGAACAAGTGACACCAAAGATTGATTATTACCTCAAAATTTGAATATTAAGCAACTAAGTGATTCGAAAAGTTAGTATATGTTAAAATTAAAGTTAACAATTTTCTGTGGATTACGTTTAACCATAGGCTGATATAGTTACTACTACCACAATCAAGATATGGAACGATTGACCACTGGCCCATCCCTCACACTTCCAACCACAGATTACTCCTATTATGACTTTTTCTATTTCCAAAGTAGCATATAAACAAGATAATGTCATGCATAACATTTAAAAACCAGTTAAACTCTTAAGAGTCTTCCATATAGATGTCTATATTAGTTTTTTAGTCTGTTATATTGCTGAGTCATATCCCACTCTGTGTGTGAACATTTGTCCAATCACCCATTAAAGACCCAATGTTATTTCCAGTTTTGGATGATTATGAACAAGGTCCCTGAAGGAAAACTTATGAGTATATATAATAATGAATATAGATTTTTATTTGTCTTGGTAAATACATAAGAGTTGGATTTAAGGGGGTTGTATGTTTGAGGGTATACTAGAACACATCTTATATAAGCTGTACTTTTTATACCCTCAGAGCAATGCACAAGATTTATCATAGTTTTACATTCTTGTCAGCACTTGGTATTGTCAGATTTTTTTAAGCTATGGCTATTCTCATCAATGCACACAGCTATCTCATCATGGTTTTAATTTGCATTTCCCTAATGTTTAATGATATTGAACATCTTTTTATATGCTAATTTGCTGCTCCAGCATCTTCTTCGGAGAAACATCTGTCCTTTCCCCATCCCTTTAGTTTAGGCTGTTTATTTTTATCATTTTATTGAATTTGAGGGCTCTTTAAATTCCGTAGACTCGTTGTTAGTTTGATGATTTGCAAATTTCTTCCCACTTTCTTCATTTTCTCCATAGTAAGTTTCAGAGAACAAATGTTTGGGTGTGTTTTAAAGTCCTCATCTCTACTGCTTTCATCTTCTACCCCATAGCTGTATATTAAACTGTGAGCAGCACACAGGAGACTGAATTTAGTGATTACTGGCACCAGCCACACAACAGAAACCATAGCTCTAGGAACAGGTGTGTGTCCCCAGCTGCTGGAGAAGCACTGACCTTCAGCAGTCTCTGACTGGAAAATAAAGTAAATAACATTATTATAGGACTTGAAGAAATGTATAAGGATGCCTTCTTCCTTGCTGAAATCTTTTCTCAGGAGATGAACATATTGATCTTGAAACTGACATCACCTATTAAGACTGTTTTATAATGTAAAGTTTGTCAGCACCCTTTTTATGTGGCTACAGAGATTAAGTATAGAAGAAAAGGGCATTTTGTTTGAGCATCCCAATCAAGGCTAAGTGGAAGAATAGAGGCAACTGTGAATAAATTAATAAAATATTTTTTCACTTAATTGTTTAAATAAATCCTTATCTTTTACTCTCTGTGGCCATGGACACTTGTTACTTAGTTCACTTTTGAAATGTTAACATATACATATACATATGTGCATGTGTATGTGTGTGTTTGCACGTGTGCAGCTTTTTAATGATTAAAGTGATTAGACCTTTGAAAAATCTCTACTCTTCCTAGAAGAGCTGGGTATGGCTGATGCAACCTCATGTTTACACACATTCAATCCTATCCCCTAAAGAAACTGCTACTTACTCCTAATTTCCAGATGCTAACATCTGCAATTAGAAGCTGGCAAAATAATTACCCTAACAGCTGCTGGAAACATATAGTTTACAGGAAAATGTCAAATCTGTTTTTGAATGTTGAATAATCCTAAAACAACACTGATTCTCATCTTGTTACCTAACCTTTCTCACATTTAATTAATCATCCTACTGAATTAATTTACAAGGAGATTACATTCTATTAGTCTTCACCACTTTTACATTTGGTGAGGCCTTAATCAGTCTACATGGGTCATCAATGGTCCACATGAGGTTGAATTATGGTATCTGAAGGACTGCTGTGGTCTCTTCTTACTCTCAGGCCCTTAATTATAATGAAAGGAAGGTTTTCCCACGTCTACTAAAGAGTGACTATCCTCACTACACACTTCCACTTGAAAAAGTCTTTTGTTTTTACCCTTCTGTCACCCAATACATCCAGCTGTAATTTCCCCTGTCTCCACTCCTTTTAGTCTACTGCCCCCTCATTACCTTCTCTCTATCATAGATCTAATCCTTCTGTTTCCCTTCAGAAAATAGGATGCTTTCTAGGGATATAACTAAACATGACATAACATGTTACAATAAGATAACACAATGAGGTAACTCAGCAGGAAGAAAAGGGTCCCAAGGATAGGCAAAAGAATCAGAGACTTCCACTGTTAGGAGTCCCAACCAAGTACCAAGGTAACAACTTATTTCCAGAGAACTTAGCACAGACCATGTAGATCATTGCTATAATCATTGTAAATCATTGCTTTATTACCTGTGATCCCCTATGAGTCCCTATTGGTTGAATTCTGTCAGCTGTGTTCTCCTGGTATCTTCTGCCCAGCTAGCTTCTACAGTTCTTCCTCTCTCTGTTCTAAATGGTTTCCCAAGCTTCAAGTGAAGGCCCCTGATGGAGATCTCCACTTTGAGCTTTCTCTAGTGTTTGGCTAGTGCCTAGTGTTCGGCTGTGGGTCTCTGCATCTGCTCCTATCAGCTGCCAGAGAAACTTTATCTGATGACAATTGAGCTAGGCACCAACCTATGAGTATAGCAAAATACTTACTGATTTTTTTTTTTCTATCTTAGGTGTCTTGGCTGTCCAGATTATAGTTCCTGGTCATGCAGTATTGAGCATAGGCTCCTTTTCTTGGTTTGGGCCTCAAGTTAGAGCAGTCATTGGTTGGCTATTCCCACAAGTTCTGCACCTCCATTGCTCCCAAACATCTTTCAGGCAGGATAGAAGTAGGTCAAAGGATTTTGTGGCTAAGTTCGAATTCCAATCACATCGCTGGAAGTTGCCTGGCTACAGAAGGTGGCCACTTCAAGCTCCACATCTTCCAAATATTAGGAGTCCTAAACTGCAACCTACAGAATGGGAAAAAGATTTTCATCAACTCCCCATACTACAGAGGGCTAATATCCGAAGTATATAAAGAATTCAAGAAACTAGCCATGAACAAACAAAATAATCCAACCAAAAATGGTGTACATATCTAAACAGAGAACTCTCAATAGAAGAAATGTTCAACATCTTTAGTCATCAGAGAAATACAAATAGAAACTACTTTGATTCCGGGAGTTTCCTTTGTCCTATGTTTCAGACTCCTTCCAGAGATGCTGCCAACTCCATGGAGTCAGATTTCAGTTCTTTCTACCTTCCTCCTCCCCACACTTGATCCCTCCTGTTCTCCTCCTTAATCCCTCTCCCACTGAGTTTCCTTCCTCCCTCCACCTCTGATATCTATTTTACTTCCCTTTCTGAGTGAGATTCAAGTATCTTCCCTTGGAACTTCCTTGTTACTTAGCTTCTTTGGGTCTGTAGATTGTAGTATGGTTATCTTGTACTTTATGGCAAATATCCTCTTATAAGTAAGTGCATACCATGCAGGATGATATTCTCTAGTTCCACCCATTTGCCGGCAGATTTCATGATGTCCTTGTTTTTAATAGTCGAGTAATATTCCACTGTGTAAATGTACCACATTTTCTTTATCCATTCTTTGGTTGAGGAACACCTAAGTTGTTCAGAGTTTCTGGCTATTATGAGTAAAACTGCTGATGAATGTGGCTTTCCAAGTGTCCTTGTGGGTGGAACATCTTTTGAGTCTATACACAGGAGTAGTATAGCTGGGTCTTGAAGTAGAATTATTCGCACTTTTCTGAGAAAAAGCCAAATTAGTTTCCAAAGTGGTTGTACAAGGTTGCACTTTCACCAGCAGTGGAGGAGTGTTTCCCTTGCTGCATAGCCTGAACAACATGTGCCGTCAATTGAGTTTTTGATCTTAGCCATTTTGCCAGGTATAAGATAATATCTCAGTGTTATTTTGATTTGCATATCTCTGATGACTAAGGACATTGGATATTTCTTTAAGTTCTTGTTGGGCATTAGAGATTCTTTGTTTAGAATGTTGTTTAGCTTTGGACACCATTTTTTTAATTGGGCTTCAGAGTTTGTTGATATCTAATTTCTTGAGTTCTCTCTATATTTTGAATATTAACCCTTTGTTGGATATAGGGTCAGTGAAAATCTTTTACAATTCTGAGGGTTCCTTTTTGTGCTACTAATGGTATCCTTCACCTTAGAGAAGCTCTTCAGTTTCATGAGGTCTCATTTATTAATTGTTGATCTCAGCGCCTGAACTGTTGGTGTTCTGTTCAGAAAGTTGCCGCTTGTGGTAATGTATTCAAGGATATTCCTCACTTTCTTTTCTATTAGATTTAGCACATCTGGTTTTATGTAGCACTCTTTGTATCACTTTAGCCTGAGTTTTGTGCAGGGTGGTAAATATGGAACTATTTTCATTCTTGTACATGCAGACATCCAGTTAGACCAGCACCGTTTGTTAAATATACTAACTTTTTTCTATTGTATGATTTTGGTCCAGAAATCTATGCTGGTGACCATAGTTAAGACTCCTAGCAACAGGGGTTATGGAACCTGAAATGGCCACCTTGTGTAACTAGGCAAAATTTCCAATGGAGGGATGGGGATACTAAGCCAGGCACAAAACCTTCCATCCCAAACTTACACTACCTATAAGATATGCAGGGATAAAGACAGAGCAGAAATTGAGGGAATGGCCAATCAATGACTGGCCCAGTTTCAGAACCATCCCAGGCCAGAGAGTCAATTCTGGATACTATTAATGATATTCTACTATACTTGCCAACAGAGTCCTAGCATAACTGTGCTCTGAGAGGCTTCACTGAACAGCTGATAGAAACAGATGCAGAGACCCACAGCACAGTCAAACATCAGGTAGAGCTTGGAGAATCCTGTGGAAGAGTGGAGGAAGAAGTAAAGGAGCCAGAGGGGTCAAGACATCACAAGAAACTTAACCTACAGAATTAATTAAACTCGGCCCAAAGGAGCTCATAGAGTCAAAAACATCAACCAAAGAACATATATGGGATGTACCTAAGCCCCCTGAACATAAGTTACAGATGTATAACTTGCTCTTCAGGTGGGTTCCCTAACAACTGGAGTAGGGGCTGTATGTGACTTTGTTGCCTGCCTTTGGTTCCCTTTCCCCTAATTTGACTGACTTGTATAGGCTCAACAGAAGATGCTCCTCATCATACTGCAAGTTTGTAGGCCAAGGCAGGTTGATATCCATGGGAGGCCTCACCTTCTCTGAGAAGAACAAGAAAGGGGAATATGGGGAGGGGAAGGGAGATGGAGGGACTGGGAGAAGAAGAGAGAGGGGAAGCTTTGATCAGGATGTAATATAATTACTTAATAAAAAGTTTACATTGAGATTCCATCTTAATTCCATATTAAGATTTCATCAGAATAGCTATAGTCAACAATACAAGTGATACCTCATGCTGGCAAAAATGTGGAGCAAGGGGAACACTCCTCCATTTTTTGTGGGAATGTCAACGTCTACAGCTATTGTAGAAATCAATATGGCATTTCCTCAAAAACAAAACAAAACAAAACACAAAACAAACAAACAAACAAAAACCAAACAAACCAGGAATTAATCTACCGTAAGGCTCAGCTATACCACTCTTGATCATATACCCAAAAAGTGATCCATCCTACCCCAAGGGCACTTGCTCAACTATGTTAGTAATGCCTTTATTCATAAAAGCCCAAAACTAAAACAACCTAGAAGTTCCTCAATAGAAGTATGGATAAAGAAAATGCACATTTACACACTGGAGTATCACTCAGTAGTTAAAACGACATCATGAACTTTCTAGGCAAATGGATAGAATTAGAAAAAAAATCATCCTAAGTGAGGTAACCCAGATCCAAAATACACACATAGCATGTTCTCCCTTTTAAGTGGATACTAGCTGACAAGTAAATGATAATCATTATACAACCTACAGACCCAGAGAAGCTATGTAACAAGGAATGTTCTAAGGGGGACACATGGATATTCCTAGCAAACTGAAATAGAATAGATTTTATGGGTGGCCTTGGGGAGCAGGTGGGAATGGGAACACAAGGGATTAGGTCAGGAAGAAGCACAGAGGGAAAAGATGTAAATGAAAAAGTTGGAGGAGAAACAAGTAAGGGAAAGAGTGACTGGAATTAGAAAGTATTTGGGAGTGGGTGATATAGAAGCCTAGTATAGTAGAAACTCCCAGGGTTCTATAAGAGTGACCCTACCAGCTTCCATCTTTTTCCATTTATTTATTTATTTGTTCATTTTACATCCTGATCACAGCCTTCCTTTTCTCAAGTCTTCCCCTCACACAGCCACTCCGGAGACCTTAC